>PVKC010000401.1:0-69510 GCA_004027635.1 Crocidura indochinensis | reverse complement strand
AAGAAAGAAAGAAAGAAAGAAAGAAAGAAAGAAAGAAAGAAAGAAAGAAAGAAAGAGAGATAAGAAAGAAAGAAAGAAGGAAGGAAGGAGGAAGAAAGAAGGAAGAAAGAAAGATGGCAGGAAGAAAGAAAAATGGTAGCAAGGGCCAGATTTAATAGCAAAGTAGTAGGACATTCGCCTTGCATATGGCTGATCAAGGAAAAACCTCGGTTTGATCCCAGGTGTCCCATTTGGTCCCCCAAACTAGGAGTGATTTCTGAGTGCATAGCCAAGAGTAACCACTGACCATCACTTGCTATGGTTCACAAACAACAAAAACAATCAAACAAAAAAATGATCTACCCTATTCTATTTTAGTTCTAAAATAGTAGTAATATATTTGGTGAAAATTGTCCACCTCCTAAAAGGTCAGGTCAGAAGTTAATTTAAAATAGAGATAATGACTAATCGAAATCTATGCTTCACAATTTAAAGGAATTTTAGGGTTTATTATATAGGTATTAAAGGGTTTAGACTACTACCTATTGCCTTCAGAAATTCACAATTTCCAAGATTTTTAAAATTCAAACTTCATCAACATTTTTTATATGCTGAAAAGTTTTCTTTAAAAATTAGTCACCAGGATGTTTGTGGCTATGTAACATAACATCTGTACTGATTGTAGCCATATGTTCTAAGTCTTAGACAGTCTGTGCCATGTCCTATAGGTTTTAGTATTGCTGTCTATATTAAAGTGTCAACTTGGTTAAATGTCAAAAACTTTGACCATATTCTTTTGAAAATATTTTCTCAGGAAATGAAAGCAGAATATCAACTTCTTCATAGAGCTGTGATTCAGAAATATGCAGTAAACTGGAAAATACCATATAATTCTTTCATAAGCATTTCTAATTAGACATGCTGAAAATCAAAACATAGGCTCTTAATACTTCTTTTACTGGTATCCACTTCATCATCTTGCTGAAAATAAAAGTCAGTGATGTGAAGGCAATGTAAATGGAAGAACATAAATCCAATTTAGTTAGTTTGGAATACCTTTGTGTTCCCTTGTCACAGGTCATTGTACTAATTTTAATTATTTGCTAATTCTGTTACTTCTGCGATGTACAGATATGATATGCTTTTTCAGAGCCCAGATTTATGTCTATATTATCATTAAAACAGAAAATATAGCAAGAAAACTTTATGCTGCAATAGTGTTATATAAGTTGTATACATGGGATCAATTGTAAGTTGGTAAATAGAAACTTGTATCTAATCTTGTACAAATGGAGTATTTCTTGTTTCTGGTCTATAAGTCTGTAAACATAAACCCTATTTAAGATTATAAACCAATATTATTTTTAAAATGCACAGAAAAAAAAACAGAAACATACAAAATCTCCGGAAAAATCCATGAGAAATGCTTCGTCATACTGTCATAAAAATATCACTCAATAATTCTGACTTCTCTTCCTCGTCAAAGATGAGGGAGATATCTTTTTCAGGAAACTTAATTTTTGGTAAAACTAAAGTCTGTTTCAACTTTCATTTGTATATATTGGATTCCTTTTATACTGTGACGTTCCAATTTATTCAGAGTTAAGTTTTATGCATAAGCTGTTTCAGCATTTGTCACAGTACCTGTGTGAACCCCAACAACCATTATTCTCAAAGTCCATTCAATAACAACAATTAGCACTTCTTGCTTACTATTATAAAAGGCACATTTTGTTTGGTTGTTAAAGATTTGGTCTCATGATTTCATTTTTTTTTATTTAGCGATTTGGTATTTAGTTTTATTCATGCACCAATGTTTCTGAGTCCTACTGGCTTTTATCCCCATTACTTCACATGTCTATTTCACTCAATTATTTTCCTTCTCACTATATTCTAGAACCAAGAGTCTTTTGACCACCTCTATTTAAACTATTTCATTCCTATTGGCAGTTATACTAAATATCACATGTAAATGATATCACCCTGAATTTATAATTCTTCTGACCTACTATACTAAAGTAATATCTTTCAGTTTCATCCATGTTGCAGAAAGTTCCATAATGGAACATTTCTTAGAGCTGTATAGTATCTCATTTTATATATGCCCCACATCTTCATGATTCACTCATCTATTGTTGGACATCAAGAATGATGCCAACTCTTAGTTCTTTTACTTAGATCTGTGATGAATAATAGTGTCCATACATTCATTTGAATCAATTATTTTCTTTCCTTATGATAGAGATACATTGCTGGATCACATAGAACATCAATTCTGACTTTACTGAGAACCCTCCATATTTTTGAACCAGTCCACAATCCTAACAGCTGTGGATGAGAAATTCTTTCAATAAATCCTCATTAATAGAGAATGTTCCCTGTGGGTGCCCCTGCTGCAGGGACACCAATATGGATGTGGTTATTCATTCTTGGAGGGAGATTGCACAAACACAAAGACACAAAGACAGATATGGAGACAGACAGACACAGAGATAGACAAAAGTGGGAAATGGATTCCAGTCAAATCTGAATCCAATTCCCTTTATTGAAACTCAAGGCCCAGCTTATATACATTTTGCAGGCACAGTTCTGCTTGTTAATAAGTCGAAAGGGGATAGATACATTGAACAGGTCAGACTGTCCAGATAACAGGACCCATCAGCAAATAGGATGGAATGTAAGATAATGGGAACCTCATAATTTGGACTCAGTTTAACAGGACCAAAATTCTGGGCCTTCTTTGTTTCTGTACATGCCTTAATTCTTAAATGTTTACATTTATTTGGCAAGGATGCCTGTTTTTAGCATAGTTCTCTGCTTGTTGCTCTTCTGTGCCTTATAAGCTTTAAATCTTAAAGCTATTATTTATTTCTTAAAGCTTTAAATCTTAGAGATTTTTTTTATTTTTAAAGCTTTAATTTATTCCATTTATTTCTCAAGGCTTCCTGATTTTAGCAAAGTTCTGTGCCTGTCACAAGGCCCTGCTTTTCAGCTGTGTTTTTTACAGGTCCTGCTTTTTAGCTAAGTTTTCTGCCTATTCTAAGGAGCTCCTATCAGTTCCCAGTATTTTTACATGTGCCATCCTCAACAACATAAAAATTTATATTATTGTCTTGATTTAGATTTATATCATGTCAGTGATAAGAATTTTTTCTTGTGCCTATGGGCTATTTGTTGTTCTCCCTCAGAGTAGTGTCAGATCATTTCCTCTCCCCATTTTATTCTGGGTTTTTAGACTTTGGGAGATTAATCATTGTAAATATTTTGTATATTTGTGCAGAATGCATATATTTTCTCCAAGTCAGCAGTGTATTTGTTTTAGCCTGCATTTCTTTTGCCCATCTAGAAACCTTTTTTTTTGGTTTGATGTAGTTCCATTTGTTCAAATTTGATTCTATAACATTTGCTATTGGCATCTTATGAGGTCTAGGCTTAAAGCATTGTACCTGATTTCCTCAATTTACTTTATAGATTCAGGTCTAATATCAAGGTCTTTGGTCCAATTTCATTTAACTTTTGTGTACAGCGTGTGATATGGATTTCAGTTTAATTTCTTATACATAGTTTTCCAATCTCATTTGTTGAAGAGGGGATCATTTCATGTTCTTAGCTCCTTTGTCAAAAATTAGTTGACTTTTACTTGACTTTTGTCGTTGGATATTATATTCCTTTTTTGTTTGTTTTTTTTTATTTGTTTGTTTTTGTGGGTCACAGCCAAAAGTACTCAGGAATTACTCCTGGCTCTATGCTCAGAAATCGTTCCTGGCAGGCTCAGGGAACCATATGTGATGCCAGGATTTGAACCATCGACATTCTTCATGCAACGCAGACACCTTACCTCCATGCCATCTCTCCGGCCCCTGGACATTATATTCTGTCCTGTTGCATTAATATTAACTATAATGCCCTAGTGGTTCATGGATGGATGATGCGGTCTTTCTTTGCCCAACCGGTGTCTGCAGCCCCTTTGGTCCCATGGGTCTGTAGGTTCAGTATAATAGCGAGGAAATAATCCACAGGCAGTTGAATGAAGTTTCAGGAGACATCAAACTGTATTACAAGGTCCTAACCACCATGTGCATATTTCTAACATGGTCTTTAAACTAATTAGCCTCTCTGCATTTCTCATCTCTCCTTGCTTTGTCTGCCTCATCCCTTCCCCGAGACTACCTCATAAATTACCAGTTGCAAGGGCCAGAAAGATGGAGGTAAGCTGTTTGCCTTTCATGCAGAAGGTCATTGGTTCAAATCCTGGCATACCATATGTTCCCCCGAACCTGCCAGGAGTGAATTCTGAGCATTGAGCCAGGAGTAACCCCTGAGCACTGCCAGGTGTGACTCAAAAACCAATAACCAGAAAACAAAACAAAAGAACATTACCAATCACAGACCCCGCACAGCTGTGTGAGATAGGCTGAGAGTTGTGGGAGGGATGATTTTGACCCACTGAATTGAAAGCATATCTTTATTTTGATCATTATGGCTTTGTAATATAAATATAAATTAGGCAATGAGATGCTTTCTAGTTTCTTTTCAGTACTGTTTTTGATAGTGGATTTTTAAAAATTAGAATATTAAATGAATTAATTTTGCTTGTAGGCAAAAAAGAAAAGTGTACTGCATTATTTTACAAAATTTATTTTTATAATATGCAATAACTTTTAGACAATTTTCTTTTTATTCTTACATAAATGCTTCTGGGCACAGATTCCTTTACATTTTCAGAGTTCCAAAGACTTCATGAGTTAATAATTATGAATTTTCATTTTAAAGACAGGGCCATCTGTGTAACTTACTTCCTCCCCATAGTAGCTCAGATATTTACTGCATTTACTACCGAGGTCTGTAGAACATTAGTCATGAATAGTTTTCCCATTTCTTAAACACTATTAATCACACTAAATATGTATAATTAAATAAATAGATATTTTTATAGTTTGAAAACTAACTGAAATATATTAGTCCCTATCAGAAGAAATCTTTAGTATGATATTGTGAATTACAAGGGGAAGTTCTAACTTAATGGAATTTAAATTAAATTTATTTATTTTGTTTGATACCACAAAATAATGGGTTCTAAAATGTAGATTTTATAAAGATTTGCCTTTTCTGTTCTGGATTTTTCAAAGTTTTTAATGAGCAAATAAAACATAATCAGGGTGTTTAAATGCTATTGAATAAATATGGATTTTGTACTTTTGATTTTTTGCATCCATCCCAACCCACAGTAATACTCTGTGCCTAATAATATAAATTTGCTTGCACTTAACATTTATAGAGGTAAATAATTTACAGTGATGATGTCATATTGGATAACCCTAATCAATACAAATAATGGAAGGAAAATTTGGTCATAAGTTTGGTGTGTCTGTTGGTCCATCTTGTCTTAAAGTAGACCTTTTAGCTTTTCTTTTAAGGCTACTTTTTCATCTGTGAAGTTTCTGAGCTGTTGCTTATCTGTGAAGTTATCTATCCTTCCTACAAATCTGAATATGAGTAGGGCTGAGTGCAGTATTCTAAGTGAAGCATTCATTTCATTCAGTCTTGTCACAATAATTTATCACTGTCTTTTGGCCTAGAGGATTTCTTGTGACATGTTTGTTCTAAATTTTAAGAATGCTCCATTGAATGTAATTTCCATTTTTTTATTTTATTGCTTTCAGTATTATATTTCTTTCTGTGGAATTTGTCATTGTGACCAGGATGTGTCTTGGGTTGCTTTTCTTCAGGTCTCTTTTAGCTTGTACTCCTCAGGCATGCAGGATTTGGTTGCATGCAGTCTTTAGCTCTGGTAGTTTCTTTGTGATGATATGTCTGACTGTTGATTCTACCTGGGAATCTTCTTCATGGAACTCTGGGACTCCAATGATTCTTATGTTGTTTCAGTTGAGTTTATCAAAGACTTCTATTTTCATCTGTTCATATTCTTTGAGTACATTTTACATTGTCTGATCATTTTCCTAAAGGTTCCTTTCCAATCTCTTCCGCTGTATGGAGTTGTTCTGTATTTGATCTTCCATATCACGTAGTCTGTCCGTGGGTGCTGTTACCCTGTTGGAGAGGCTTTCCATGGTGGTTTTCAGTTCAACTACTATGTATTTCAGACATTTCATTTCAGTTTGGAATTTTCTGATTTTTTTCTAAGCAAGGTACATTTTTTATGTAGAATTTTTTTATATTTTATTTTAACACCTTGATTACATACATAATTGTGTTTGGGTTTCAGTCATGTAAAGAACACTACCCATCACCAGTGCAATGTTCCCATCACCATTGTTAAATATTCCTCCTCCCCAACCAGAACCCCCGCGCCTGTACTCTAGACAGGCTCGCCATTTCCCGCATATATTCTCATTATTAGGACAGTTCAAAATGTAGTTATTTCTCTAACTAAACTCATCACTCTTTGTGGTGAGCTTCATGAGGTGAACTGGAACTTCCAGCTCTTTTCTCTATTGTGTCTGGAAATTATTATTATTGCAAGAATGTCTTTCTTTTTTCTTAAAACCCATAGATGAGTGATACCATTCTGTGTTTTTCTCTCTCTCTGACTTATTTCACTCAGCTTGATAGATTCCATGTACATCCATGTGTAGTAAAATTTCATGACTTCATCTCTTCTGACACCTGCATAAAATTCCATTGTATATATGTACCACAGTTTCTTTAGCCATTCGTCTGTAGAAAGGGATCTAGGTTGTTTCCAGTGTCTTGCTATGGTAAATAGTGCTGTATTGAATATAGGTGTAAGGAAGGGGGTTTTGTATTGTAATTTTGTGTTCCTAGGGTATATTCCTAGGAATGGTATAGCTGGATCGTATGGGAGCTCGATTTCCAGTTTCTGGAGGAATATCCATATCTCTTTCCATAAAGGTTGAACTACACGGTATTCCAACCAGCAGTGGATAAGAGTTCCTTTCTCTCCACATCCCCGCCAACACTGTTTGTTCTCATTCTTTCTGATGTGTGCAATTCTCTGTGTTGTGAGGTGGTACCTCATAGTTGTTTTGATTTGCATCTCCCTGATGATTAGTGATGTGGAGCATTTTTTCATGTGTTTTATGACCATTATATTTCTTCTTTGTCAAAGGGTCTGTCCATTTCTTCTCCCTATTTTTTGATGGAATTAGATGCTTTTTTCTTGTAAAGTTCTGTCAGCGACTTGTATATTTTGGAAAATTAGCCCTTTATCTGATGGGTATTGGGAGAATAGTTTCTCCCAGTCAGTGGGAGGCTCCTGCATCCTGGGCGCTATTTCCTTTGAGGTGCAGAAGCTTCTCAGCTTAATATATTCCCATCTGTTAATCTCTGCTTTCACCTGCTTGGAGAGTGCATTATCCTCCTTGAATATACTTGTAGTCTAATGTCCTGGAGTGTTTTGCCTACATGTTGTTCTATGTATTTTATGGTTTCAGGTCTGATATCAAGGTCTTTCATCCATTTGGATTTCATCTTCGTACATGATGTTAGCTGGGGGTCTAAGTTCAATTTTTTGCAAGTGGCTCGCCAGTTGTGCCAACACCACTTGTGGAAGAGGCTCTCTTTCCTCCATTTAGGATTTCTTGCTCTTTTATCGAAAATTAGGTGACTGTATGTCTGGGGAAAACTTTCTGAGTATTCAAGCCTATTCCACTGATCTGAGGGCATGTCCTTATTCCAATACCATGCTGTTTTGATCACTGTTGCTTTGTATTAAAGTTTGAAATTGGGGAAAGTAATTCCTCCCATGTTCTTTTTCCAAATGATTGCTTTCACTATTCTAGGGTGTCTATTGTTCCAAATGAATTTCAAAAGTGCCTGATCCACTTCTTTGAAGAATGTCGTGGGATCTTAGAGGGATCGCATTAAATCTGCATAATGCCTTGGAGAGTATTGCTATTTTGATGATGTTAATCCTGCCAAACCATGAGCAGCATATGTGTTTCCATTTCGCATATACTCTCTTATTTCCTGGAGCAGAGTTTTATAGTTTTCTTTGTATAGGTCATTCACATTTTTAGTCAAGTTGATTCCAAGATATTTGAGTTTGTGTGGCACTATTGTGAATGGGGTTGTTTTCTTAATGTCCATTTCTTCCTTATTACTATTGGTGTATAGAAAGGCCATTGATTTTTGTGTGTTAATTTTGTAGTCTGCCACCATGCTCTATAAGTCTATTGTTTCTAGGAGCTTTTTGGTAGAATCTTTAGGGTTTTCTAAGTAGAGTATCATGTCATCTGCAAAAAGTGAGAGCTTGACTTCTTCCTTTCCTATCTGAATTCCCTTGATATCTTTTTCTTGCCTAATCACTATAGCGAGTACTTCTAGTGCTATGTTGAATAGGAGTGGTGAGAGAGGACAGCCTTGTCTTGGGCCAGAGTTTAGAGGGAAGGCTTTTAATTTTTCTCCATTGAGGATAATATTTGCCACTGGCTTGTTGTAGATGGCTTTATCTATATTGAGAAAGGTTCCTTCCATTCCCATTTTGTGAGATTTTTGATCAAGAATGGGTGTTGAACGTTATCAAATGCTTTCTCTGCATCTATTGATATGATCATGTGATTTTTATTTTTCTTGTTGTTGATGTTGTGTATTATGTTGATAGATTTACAGATGTTAACCATCCTTGCATTCCTTGGATGAAACCTACCTGATCATAGTGGATGATCTTCTTAACGAGGCATTGTATTCTATTTTCCAGAATTTTGTTGAGGATCTCTGCATCTGCATTCATCAGCGATACTGGTCTGTAATTTTCTTTTTTTGTTGCATCTCTATCTGGTTTGGGTATCAAGGTGATGTTGGCTTCATAAAATGTATTTGGAAGTATTTCCGTTTTTTCGATTTCATGAAAGTCTTGCCAGGATTGGTAGTATTGGGGTATTTTTCCTGGTCTTTCTTTTGGGTGGTACTCTTCGGGCAAGCAAGATATGATCACATATATTCTTATTTCTGGAAGTTTTTCTTTAATGATGTTCTTGACCATTGATTATTTCTGGAAATAATTTCCTATGTCTCTGGGACTCCAATGAGTCCTATGTTGTTTCTGTTGATCTTATCATAGACTTCTATTTTCATCTGTTCCTATTCTTTGACTATTTTTTCCATTGACTGTTCATTTGTTTTAAGCTTTTTTCCAATCTCTACCACTGTATGGAGTTGTTATTTATCTCATCTTCCACAGCACCAATTCTATTCTCAGCTTCTTCTACCCTGGTGTTGAGATTGTCCATTTTGTCATTCAATTCATTTACTGAGTTTTTCAGGCCTGTTAGTTGACATGTTATATCAGTTTGGAATTTTGTGATTTCTGTCATCATATTTTCTTGGTTCTTATTAGTGTTCTGTTCAACTTGGTCCATGGTTTCTGAGTTCTTTCAGCATCTTCCATTTTGCTTTTCTAAAGTCCTTATCTGAGAGATTGATTAGTTTATTGGTCATTATCTGGTCATCAGAATTGTTATCTTCGTTCTCTATGTCTGACGCTGGCCTGCGTTGTTTCCCCCATTGTCACAATAGTATTGTGTGTTTTTCTACGTGTTGCAGTGTTATTCATTAGGTAAATGTAGTGTGCAGCCACACTCCTCTGGTTCTGCCCTTTCTGGGTGTGTGAATTTGCCTGCAAGGGAGTGGAGTCCTCCGTGAATGAGGCCTCTCAAATATCAAATATTGGGCCTAGGCACACAGCAGAGAAGACTGTCCAGAGAGAAATGCTGGGCTTCAGTCATCCAGCACAGTCCTTAGTGTGATTTTTTTTCTCTTCTTGTTGCGATGATGTTCTTTCCTTATTAAGAGTGCATGGCCATGTAGCGAAGTGGAGCCAAAGTGCTCTTCTGCAGCCTCTTTTCAGTCCACTCCCACGAGGTCCGGACTACAGGAGCTGACAAATAAACACAAAGAAAAGACAGGACTCACAGTTCTTTGCAGTCAGCCCCACTAGGCAGGTGTGGTTTCGCAGAAATTCCCAAGCTGACATCACAAACAGGGGACCTGAATTCTGCAAAGTACCTGCCTCTTGCCGGTTTTCACTTAATGAGGTGTTCCTGGGCATTCCCGCCTCTGAAATGGACCTCTGGGAGAGCAAGTTTTTTTTTTTTTTTTTGGAGCCAATTTGGCCCACTCCCCCGAGTTCCGGACGACAGGAGAGGACAAATAAATATAGAGAAAAGACAGGACTCACAGTTCTTCGCAGTCAGCCCCACTAGGCAGGTGTGGTTTCGCAGAAATTCCCAGCCTGACATCACAAACAGGGGACCTTTCTTTTGCAAAGTACTCGCTTCTTGCTGATTTTCACTTTAATGAGGTGTTCCTAGATATTCCTGCCCTAGAATGGACCTCTGGTAGAGTGAGTCTTTTTTTTTGGAGTCGATTTGGCCCACTCCCACGAGGTCCAGATAAAAGGAGAGGACAAATAAACACAAAGAAAAGACAGGACTCAAAGTTCTTTGCAGTCAGCCCCACTAGGCAGGTGTGGATTCCAAATTTTCTGATTTGTATGTATGTGTTATGTTCAGCTTGATCTATGCTTTCTTCGATTTCCATAGGAATCCTTCATATTTCTATTCTAAACTCCTTCAGTTTGTTTTTTGGGGGTTCACCAGAGCTCTCATCTTCATTTTATTTCTTTATTAATTTTTTATTTTTAATTATGAGAACAATTATGCAAAAAGGACAAAGTAAAGTTACAGTGGAAGGACAATCGCCCATAAGCATAGTTCTCAGAAGAATTCCCCTTGCTAACACGTAAATATTGAACTTACAGTTAAAGAACATTAAAAAAGAAGGCAGAAACCATGTACAATTACTTTCTCCACAAATCCCCAGATTGTAGTACATTATAATATTTCTTAGCAGTACACAAAGCAATCTAAAGCCATGAGATTTATGTGACTATTTAAACATTGAACCATAGTATTTTTTTATATTTTCATGCCCATGCATATTAGTTTAAGTTAACATCAAAAGTTTAAGAGAGTCGGGCGGTGGCGCAAGAGGTAAGGCCTTGCCTGTGCTAGCCTTGGATGGACCGGACCGCGGTTCGATCCCCCAGTGTCCCATATGGTCCCCCAAGCCATGAGCGACTTCTGAGCACATAGCCAGGAGTAACTCCTGAGCGTAACTTGGGAGAGGCCCAAAAAACCAAAAAAAAAAAAATTTAGGAGGTTTTTTCTTAAGGGTTAGAGTCAAAGGAGCACAGTAAAAACGGTGTTAGAATGGCAAATATTTTTTGCATAAGCCCACCAAAATATGGGGGATATGGAAATGAAAAGCCTTCGTCTAAATACAAGGAGACCCTACCCTTTCCTGGCATAAGACCAACTCTAGGCTCCAGGCAAACTTTATCCAATCCAAATCATTGTCTGTAGTGCCATTACAGTTTTATTCTTCACACAGTCTCTATTGTTGGCATCAGATTTCTGTATTAAAGATCCTGGAATATGCACATCCTACATTGAAGTCAACCTGGTGTGGAGTATCCTCTAGTTTCACCTCACAATTAAGGGGCAATACAGAAAGTCCTGTCCAGTAAGCAGGTCATTGTTGTTGTTAAGTCTTCTCAGTGTTAAGGGAAGTCTATTTTGAGTAGGTCGATGTCAGAGAAGAGGTGGAGTATTCCCTGGTAGAGGATTGCCTCCAGGTAATGTTATAGACAACCTTGGATGTTTCGTAGATGTCTTTCCTAGATCAGGAGTGAATGGAGAATGCCCATTCTTCTGAGGCCTGTGCCAGGTTTTTATGTCAATGCACAGGGTGTAAGGTTCCATTGCACTACAAGATTTGTGTGTTCCCATCTCTATTAGATAAGAACTTAATGGTATGTATAGTATTTTTCCATTTTAATGTGCCTGTGAAAACAAGAAATAAAGCCACGTGGCATTATTGGTGTATATGGGGGCGTAAGAACACTTCCAAAAATACCTGTGACTTGGTTCAGACAAAAGCATTAAACTGAGGGACTCTTTCACAAAATTACCTATTAAACAGTTCACAAAGAGAAGAAAAGATAAAAAAAGGTGGGGGGATCGTCACTGTATAAGAAAATATTCAGCAAGAGTTATAGCCGTCAAAGAAAATACACATAAAATGTTGAAAAGACATGCGTGTCCTTTTTATGCCTTTTGGAATAATTGGGGGGATGTTAAATCCAGGACACTACTTTGGTCTGTGACTTAGGACTCTACAGTACTTAAGTTAAAAAGGGTAAATGTGGAGTAATGATGATAGGGGGTGAGAGAGTTAAAGAGAAAAATGATCTTTCGTAGGTGTGTACGAAAGGACAGAGTACAAAATGGACATTCTGCATACATAAAAACATAATTAAATGATAGTGAGTAGTATCAATGTATCTTGTATGCATGGGGAGCTAACCCCCACGTGGTTTCGAAACTATAGACTGGTAAGAGATTACCAGTGACTGCTTCAAGAAACTGGGTGGCCGGAAGTTCAGAGTCTCCACCCAGTCCCTCTCTAAGGAGCAGAGTGGGGAATGGGGGAAAGCCTAGGGACCTTCAAGCTCTGCCAAGGGACCCACCTCGCTGGCTTGCCCAGTCATGTGACCCGGGGTAGCCTGGAGATCTGGAGCAAGGCTGGTAGAGGGATGCTGAGGTCACCCAAGTCCCACACCCCCCTTAGGCCTGGTTAAGAAGGCCTCTGGTATGGTGGAGGCCTGCCAAACCCTATGCTGCTAGAGACTCCTGGCTCCCAGGAAGGAAAGAGTCATCTTCATTTTCTTTGCATGGTGTTTGCCTGTGACCTTTTCTCACTGTCAAGCTTGTAGTCTGTTTTTTTCTATATGTTATGGTGGGTTCATTAGTTAGAAAAAGTGCAAGGCATTGAAGTGAAGCAGGCTCTTCTGGAGCCTTTATGAGTCCGTTTTCACTGGGTCTTTCTTGGCCTTCTTAGCAGAGTTTCAGGAGACAGAAGAGAAGAGAAATAGGTGAAGGTGACAGATACTTTATGTCTCTCTCCATTGCAACACTCACAGCAGGGACCAGACACCACTGCCTTCTCAGTCAAAGAAGTGTACCTTTCTTCTGGAGCGCTTCTGTGAGACAGTTTTCACTAGGTCTTTCTTGGTCTTCTTAGGAGAGTTTCAGGAGTCAGAAAAGAAAAGGGATAGGTGAAGGCAACTGATATTTTAGGTCTCTGATTATTTTAGCTTCCATTTCATGGATTGTTTTTATTATGAATATGTGAAATTTTGAATAATTCTTTGTGTGTATCTGTAGAAGTTATTGTATCTTCTTTGTTTTCTTCTTTTTATTAACATGCTGTTTTGATTTGAAAATATTAAAAAATTAATAAATCTGGAATAAATTTAATATGATCATAATATATAATGAATTTAATGTTGTATTTAATTAATTATCATTTTACTGAGGATATTTTAACCCATATGTATTAATCTTTGTCAGAAATTTTCTTTATGGTTATGTCTTTGTTGATTTGATATGTAGATGTGTAGATATCATAAAGATTTTCCAGGAAGATTTCTGATTCTCATACATTTTAGAAAAGCTTTAGAATGTTAGATAATATATCTGAAATTTTGAAAGAACTTACTAGTTAATCATAAGAATCTGTGAATTTTATTATTGTGCTCCTCCATTTGTTATTGTCTTGACATCATAGTCATAATAAACGTATTAATATTTCTTTATCCTCTTAGTCAGTCTTAGGAGGCTGTAATACTCTGATACATTTTCATTTATCCCACTTTTTGTAATTTAGTGTACAAAATTGTCCATAGTATTTTCATGATTTTGTATTTGATGATTTTGTTATAACTTTTCTTTTTTCAGATTAAAAGTTAAAAGTTTTTATTACAGCTTATGGTAAAATATTGCAATAGTATTGAAGCTTGTGAATATTGTTATGCAAAAATTCTGCTCATCACCTCAACCAAAGGACCTATAACTCTCCATTCTATCCATAAACATATCTAGTTCTATCTTCCTCCACATTTATTATTTGTTGATTGACAGCAATATTTTCAGCTCATACAGTTCTCTTCTTTGTAAACCATCCACATATCCCAACCTATACATCTATGGTCCAATATTCCTTTCAGTCATCCTAATTGTTTTTTTTTTCTTTTCCCATCAGAGTGTAGTATTTATATATGTAATTTATTGCCCAAATTTATTGTTAATTGATGTTACACACAATTAGTTTGTTAATCTATAAAACAAACATAAGTGGAAATATTCTGTTCGACTTTCAGGCTCCAGCTTATTGACACAGATTGACACCTCAATTACATCCATTATGCTGATAACTGGTTGATTTTATTTATTGTGAGCTTTATATTATATTGTATCTATAACACATATATTTATTATATTAATTTATCGTTGAAAATTTATTTTTCTTTCATATTCCAGCTGTGGACTAATAACTGAAATGAACATAAGTGTGCATTTTTTGAAATTATTTTTGTATGTTATTTATAGTAGATTTCTCTAAGTGAGATAGCTAGGTCAAATAGGAGTTTTATTCTTACATATTGTAATAAATCTCCATATTATGTTTGAGAAACCTCCATATTATTTTAGAATTTTGACCAAATGGCACTGCCACCAACACCAACTGAATTTCTTTTCTTCTGTCAATGAGTTTGTTGATCTTGTTAACCTTTTCAAAAAAAAAAAATACCAGCTCTTGGTTCTGAGAGACCACATAGTAATGAAAGCACTTGCTTTTTTTAATGTGGAAGATCCCATTTCAATACCTGATACCAAATATTGTTCCGTTCATATTGTCAGGAATGACTCTCAAACCCAGACTTAGGAGTAGTCCCTAAATGAGTGTTTAAAAACAAAAAATTCGTAGCCAAAGCAGTGACACAAGCGCTAGCCTAGAACAAACGGTTGTTCAATCCCCCATTGTCACATATGGTCCCCCAAGCCTGGAGTGATTTCTGAGCACATACTCAGGAGTAAACTTTGAGCATCACGGGGTGTGACTGAAAAACGAAACAAAACAAAAATTTATTAAGCCAACCTTTTTAAATTTTTCTACTGTGTTTCACATTTCTAATTATTATTTTAGTTTCCTGTTGTTTTCTTTTTCTGTACATTTGAGGTGCGAGGTTAGGTTTTTTATTTGCATTTGTTATGTCAATTGATCATTAGCAACATGTGACTAAAATCTTCAATACTGGAAATCAATTTTTTTTGGATTTTTTTTTTGTTTTTGGTTTTTGGGTCACACCAGGCAGTGATCAGGGGATACTCCTTGCTCTATGCTAAGAAATCGCTAAGAAATCACTCCTGGCAGGATTAAGGATGATGGGATTCAAACCACTGTCCTTCTTTATGCATGGCAAACACACTACCTCTGTGCTATCTCTTCAGCCCCAGGAAATACATTTTTTAAAACTTATAAATATTTTATTTTACCAAGAAAATACTTTTATATATACTGTGATTGTTTCAAGAAAAATTACTATTGATTAAAGACAATTTGAAACTTTTTCTTCAAGTACATGTCCTTCCTTAAACAGATATTACTTTGTTTGTTTCTATGTTCCTTTGATTGCTTATTTTCATCCCGAAAATAAACCTCTACTCCTTCTTGAATATTTTCTCCTTCCTTCTGAACTCTAAAGGTCAGACTTTATTCCCTTGTATTTCATATACTCCTCTGTGCCCCACGAAAGTGATTCTTGAGCACCGAGCCCAGAATAACAACAGAATACTGCTGGGTATTTCCCAAAAATTTAACAAACAACAACAACAAAAATGATACAAGGTTCTTTTAGAAAAGAATAGCACATGGGGAAAAATCTGAAAGAAATTTCTAATATAACAGATAATTGTGAGGCATATTTGAGAAATAATATAAAAAACTATAGGTTACTTTAAGGAAAAGGTAAAAAAGATCAATGAAGAGCATCAGTCAAAGAAATCTTTTTTTTTTGGGGGGGGTTTGGGTCACACCCGGCAGTGCTCAGGGGTTACTCCTGGCTCCACGCTTAGAAATTGCTCCTGGCAGACACGGGGGACCATATGGGGCACCGGATTCGAACCTATGACCTTTTGCATGAAAGTCAAACGCCCTACCTTCATGCTATCTCCCGGGCCCCAGTCAAAGAAATCTTGCCAAAGAATTTGCCAAAGTTGAAGATTGAATACACCAGATTTATGAAGTTCAATTATCCAGCCAAAATAAACCCAGGTTTATTTTCCTTGTCAAAAAACACCTCATTTTGGGCCAGCATGATAGCACAGCATTAATCTTGAACATGGCTCACCCAGGACAAACCTAGGTTCGATCCCCAGTGTCCCATATGGTGCCCTGAGCCAGGAACGATTTTTGAGCACATAGCCAGGAGTAACAGCTGAGCGTTAAACACACACACACACACACACACACACACACACACACACACACACACACACAAAATGGCCCTAAAAAACGAAAAAACAAAAAATATTCCTTCTGGGGCAAAGTAGTTTCACAGTGGGTATGGCATTAGCCTTGCAAGATGGCTGACCCAATTTCAATTCCCAGCTTCCCAGGTGGTCACTGAACCTGCCAGGAGTGATTTCTCTGAGTCCAAAGAACTAGTTAACCAGAGATCACCGGGTGTAGACCAAAACGAAAACAAAGCAACAACAACAACAAAAAAAAAAACCTCGTTAATTGATTATCATCATATACTATTGAACACTTACATGTTACATTCAAAGTTCATTTTTTTAAATTTTATGAAGTCACAAAATGTCTTCATGTCAGTTGCTATTAAATATTTAGGGCATTACAAGTTGCTTCTTTCATGACACTCTTATATTGCTTTCTAATATTTTTTTATGATTTTTTCTTTTCTGTCCTACTTTTATTGCATCGCAACATTTCTAATTTATATAACAGCATATAGATTCATTGAAAGAATAAATAAATCATGATCTTAAAAGCCTATTCTATAGTAGTAATGAAGAGTTTAAAAGTGTAGATTATATAAAATGCACCAGTGCATTTACATTTGTAAGAGTGCCATAATTCTGACTGAAAAATTATGAGTAAATGTTTTTCATTTATCAATTATGTGCTCTCATAAAATATGTTGTAAATTTTTCACTTTCAATTATTATTTCAAACATTCAACATGTTCAATAATGTCAGGAAACAAAATAATTATTTGAATTATTGATAGTATTAATCCTAGCAGAAAATATCAAGAAAAATCTTCGTAAATTAGTTGAATATATACTTAGTAAAAAATTAGGTAATTTTTATATGGTAGGTTGTCAAATATTATCCTGAATGAAACTAGAATAATTTACATTTGCTTTAGTAACACATTCTATAGTTTGTTTATAATAAAATAATTTCTCAAGGGTTTATTCTTATATAATAAATATATAAAGATAAAATGGCTTATAATCATAGCTTTGTGCTAAAATGGGCTAATTATGCCATTGCTACTTTAAAGTTAAGAGTTTTAAGTTAATTCCTTTGACATTTTCTTTTTTTTCTTTATTTAAACATCATGATTACATATATGATTGCGATTAGGTTTCAGTCATGTAAAGAACACCCCTTTCACCAGTGCAACATTCCCACCACCAATGTCCCAAATCTCCCTCCTTCCAACCCAACCCCACCTGTAATCCAGACAGGCTTTCCAGTTCCCTTATTCATTCACATGATTAGGGTAGTTCTTTGTGTAGTTATTTCTATAACTGCACTTACCACTCTTTGTGGTGAGCTTTATGAAGTGAGCTGGAAGTTCCAGCCCTCCTCTCATTGTCTCTGAAGATTGTAGCAAAAAAAAAAGACTTTTATTTTTCTCAAAATCCATAGATGAGTGAGACTAATCTGCATCTCTCTCTCTCTCCCTCTGACTTATTTCACTCACCATGGTATATTCCATGTACATCCATGTATAGGAAAGTTTCATGACATTATCTCTCCTGAAGGCTGCATAATATTCCATTGTGTATATGTACCACAGTTTCCTCAGCCATTCGTCTATCTAAGGGCATCTTGGTTGTTTTCAGAGCCTGTAAATTGTGAATAGTGCTGCAATAAATATAGGTGTGAGGATGGGGTTTTTGTATTGTATTATTGTGTTCTTAGTGTATATTTCTAGGAGTGGAATAGTTGGGTCGAATGGGAGCTCAATTTCCAGATTTTGGAGCAATCTCCATATCGCTTTCCATAGAGGTTGGACTAGACTGCATTCCCACCAGCAGTGGATAAGAGTTCCTTTCTCTCCACATCCCCACCAGCACTGATTATTCTCATTCTTTGTGATGTGCGCCAATCTCTGTGGTGTGAGGTGTTATCTCATAGTTGATTTGATTTGAATCTCCCTGATGATTAGTGACGAGGAGCATTTTTTCATGTACCTTTTGGCCATTTGTATTTTTTTTTTATCAATGTGTCTGTTCATTTCTTCTCCCCATTTTTGATAGGATTAGATGTTTTTTTCTTGTAAAGTTCTGTCAGTGCCCTGTATATTTTGGATATTAACACCTTATCTGATGGGTGTTGGATGAATAGTTTCTCCCACTCAGTGGGTGACTCTTGTATCCTGGGCACTATTTCTTTTGAGGTACAGAAGCTTCTCAGTTTATTGTATTCCCATCTGTTGATCTCTGCTTCCACTTGTTTGGAAAGTGCAGTTTCCTCTTTGAAGATGCCTTTAGTCTCAGTGTCATGGTAGATGGCCTTACCTATATTGAAAAAGGTTCTTTACATCCCCATGTTGCTGAGAGTTTTGGTTAAGAATGGGTGTTGGACCTTATCAGATGCTTTTTCTGTGTCTATTGATATGATCATGTGACTTTTATTTTTCTTCTTGTTGATGTTGTGTATGATGTTGATAGATTTATGGATATTAAACCATCCTTGCATTCCTGGAATGAAACCTACTTGGTCGTTTTGTATGATCGTTTTGATGATGCATTTGGATCCTATTCCCAGGATTTTGTTGACCATCTTTGCATCAGCATTCATTAGGGATACTGGTATGTAATTTTCTTTTTTGGCAGCATATCTGTCTGGTTTTGGTATCAAAGTGTTGTTGGCTTTATAAAAGCTGTTTGTGAGTGTTCACGGTTTTTTTCAATTTCATGGAAGAGCTTGGTTAGGATTGGTAGTAGCTCCTCTTGAAATATTTTAAAAAATTCATTAGGAAATTCATCTGGGCTTTTCTTTTTGGTCAGATGTTTGATTACAGTTTCAATTTCCTCAGTGGTGATGGGGGTGTTTAGACATTCTATAGTAATAATGAAGAATCTAAAAATGTAGATTATATAAAATGCACCAGTGCATTTACATTTTGTAACAATGCCCTAATTATGTGAAAAATTAATAGTAAATATCCCTCATTTATCTATAACAAAAAAGAGGACTACAATTCAGTTTTCCAAAATTGAATAATGAAAAACAATCTTTTATAATGCTTTATTCAATCATCATGAACCCAAACCTTGCAAAGTTGTTAATAATTGGGTTTCAGATATACAATGTACTAATACTAATTCATTGACCAGTGTCCCTGTTTCTCCAATAGCATCACCAGTAATGATATTTTATTTACAAATAAAATTTATAGTTTTGGTGCATGTCCTTTAAATCACTTGTTAAATATAAAGTTCAAATATAAATTTTTCTCAACTGAATTAGCTAAAAGTTGAAAAGTATAATTTTCTAAAAGTTTGCTCAGGAAATTTATATATTTAATATAAATTTTATCAAATTGATGCAGATTGTAAATTTAATAGTAGAACTTGTCACAAAAGAGCATAGATAGGTTAAGGCACTTGCTTGCATAAAACCAACTCTGGTTGAAATCTCAAGTGCTACATATGGTCCTCTGAGCACTGACAGTAATGTGCTCTCATCACAGAGCCAGGACTATCCCCCCTCAAAAATTAGCACTGACTTGTAGCAGGATAGGTCAAGTCATACATGTTGTTGTTAATGTATAAGTTGATGAGTTGATTGAAGAGTTTATCTAGCTAACAAATGTAAAGACTTTTTGGAGGCTGTTGGAGATGACTCCACTTCAGAATATTGACTCTAAAGAACACACTAAAACATAGATCAACATTGCATGTAATATGATAATTGAAATATTGATACAATGTTAGAAAGTGTGTTCAGG
The DNA here is from genome assembly GCA_004027635.1 of Crocidura indochinensis. Lineage (NCBI taxonomy): Eukaryota > Metazoa > Chordata > Mammalia > Eulipotyphla > Soricidae > Crocidura > Crocidura indochinensis. The sequence goes on along the minus strand of PVKC010000401.1, from coordinate 49,433 downwards.
TAGATTTTATAAGAACATTGGCAACACATACATTAAAATTGACAGTGCTAGTTACATCAATATTCTTTGTACAATTAGTTTTGGAATAACAGCTGCAATGAAATTTTCAGCAAATTTTTTCAGATCTTTAACTGTAGGTTTCCCATGAACTTGATATTCTTTATCTTCCGCAGCCTCATCTTAAATATATCTGGGTTCAGATGAAGATAATCATCTGAGTTCCAGTTTTTCACTATACATATTGCTTCCTGTTGAAAAAGCACTTGGCTACATATTTTGGCTGCTAGACTGACATTGAGTAAGAAAGGATTCAAAGCAGTTTCCATGTAGTTTTGTAGTTTTTTGTATGCTTCTAAAAATATAAAGGAACAAGTTAACATATATGAACATTCAGTCACTGTGTTACACATTTTTCTCTTAGTTGTTGTTGTTTCTTTGTTTTCTTTTGTGTGTGTGTTTGTTTCGGTACCATTCACAACAATGCTGATTTTCAGTGGTTATTGCCGATTGTGCACTCATTAATCAATTTGGTAATGCTCCAGGAATCAGACTGAATGCCAGAGATCAAACAGTAGTCAAGTACTAGCAATGGAAACTCCGTCCTCACTGTAATATTTATCTGGCTTTATATAAAGCATTTTTACAACAAACGGCTACAACACAACCTGAAAAAAATAAAAGATTTTAATCTTATTAAGTAAAATTACTTTTGATATTTTATGTAACAATTCTAAATAATTATTTTCTGTGATTTAATGCTACTTAATAATAGAGGATTACTATATTCTAGCTTTGATCTCCCTTGATTTTTGATATGCTAACAGGGATAAGTAACATATTAGTTGATCCAGAAAGGAAAACATATATAGTGCTTGCCTTGTACCAGCTAATCCATCTTTGATCACCTTCACTGCAAATTCACTTACGCTCCAATAGGAATGGTCCCTATGCACAGATCTAAAAAATACACTCAGCATCATGGGTAGTGGCACAAAACCTAAAATAATATATCTATGTAGTTATATATTAGTATTCCTATTAGGTCTATCATTTCAATTACATTAAAATGTTCTGAATTTAAGAATCACTCTAACTTAATTATCCAGGTGTACTTGGGAACATTAATCTAACTTTGCTTTAGCAAGCAAAATACTGATAACATCAGTAGAGTTATATTATTTCTCCTCAGGCTGTTGTAAAGATGACAGTATTTTAAGTAAGATATGGAAGAGATTAGCACAAGACTTCATGTAATACTTGATCATCGATAAACTTAATGTGATAAAAATAAAGTTTTTCAGAAAACTATTTAGTACTCAGCAGAGTGGTATGGCCATTGCATTGCATGTTGTTGACTCAAGACCAACCTGGGTTTAATCCCCAGCATATGGTTCCATAAGCCTACCAGGAGTGACTTCTGAGCACAGAGCCATGAGTAACTCTTGAGCACAGTCAGGTGTATCCCCCCAAAAATAACAGAAGTAAATTGAATTAAATTAAAAAATTAAAATCAGAAGTGATGCCTGAGCATCCTTTTAAGTACAATGGGTCAGATGCTTGCCTTGCACATAAAACTTGTGTTTGATTCTTGGCATATCATGTGATCCCCTGTGCTATTCTAGGAGAAATTCCTGCGTGCAGAGCCAGGAGTAAGCCTTGAGCACCACCAGATATGGTCCAAATAGAAAAACAAATTATAAAATAGAACCCCTTACATTCATGAATAAAAGTTAAGAGGTGTTATCTGTTTATATTAGTACTTTGGTCAATTATAGGAATGTCCAAAATTTGGATAATTTTATAGAATAAAATATCCTAATATAAATTCTACTGACAATATTACCTTCCCTTTACCAAAACCTAGCAAAATTCTGCCTTGCTCATTAGAAGTCCCATAAATTTTCTTCAAAATGGTTTATCCAACAACAATTAATAAAATACAAACAACATTATTATTAGAGAATAAACAAATGTCAGTGTCATATGATTGTTTGCTCTGATTTGTACAACTAAGTCTTTAACTATGGCATTTAAATTATATTACATTAAATTCAAATTTTTACTTTATTCTCTTGTAATAATTATGCTATTCCTTTCTTTAATCAAACTATGTTAAAATTATTTGCTAATGTATTTTGAAATGTAGATAAATATGTAAAGTCCAAAAAATTTAAGTTTTACTATGAGTGAAGAATATTGAGACCTTTAAGGGAATACTAATATAATGGTAATAACAAAATATCTCTTCCTAATGCTCCATTAATTGTGCATGGTGTTTAAAATAAAGTACAGCCTAGTTTATACTTGTATCAAGTTAATATGGTTTATTCTTCCTTTTCTTTAAAAACTCCCTATCACTGGAGCAGTGGCTCAAGCGATAGGGCATCTGCCTAACCTAGGATGGACCATGGTTCGATCCCTGGCATCCCATATGGTTCTTCCAAACCACGAGTGATTTCTGAGAACATAGCTAGGTGTAATCAGTGATTGGCACCGAGTGTGCCCCAAAAACAAAAAAGAAACAAACATCTCCCAGTGCATGTATGTACACTGAAAATACTAGGAATCTCACACACTTCATTAAAATGTACGAATATTCTTTCCTCTTGACATTTTTATCTCATCTAAACATACTTAAAAATATCAGATTATTGCCTTAATTATACTGACTTATCTTACAGCTTCCTTGATTATACATACATTGTTTTACCATACAACCATGTTTATAATTTTTATGAGGGAGTGCAATGAATGACCATTCAATATCTTCAATACTAAAGCCCCTGTACAATGGATATATATATGTATAAATTTGTACCAAAATAGGAAAATGTCTCTCAGTCTATGTGACCCTCCTCATCACCTCTCCCTAGCGTGAACTGTGGCTTGATACCGAACTTAGGGCCAAAAGAATCCCTATTGCAAGAACTCCATGCTAGACCACTCTGCAGCAAATTTTCTCTGAATCTCTAGAAGCCCGGTGTGTGTGATAAATAAAGGCCTCCCGGAGCTCACACCCCACAAGAAAATCTCAAAAGACAATGGTGAAGCCTATACTTTCATCATAAGTATAAGACCTATATACAACTACCTCTTAACCTATTTTCCTCAAATTTAAGGTATCCTCCTTCACCAATTTGATCTTTTATCTTTTTTTCTTTATATTTATGAGATCATACATATTATTTTTGGTCCTGTTTCTGTTTTCCTCTCTGCACCAGCAATATAATGTAGCAAAACTTCCTCCTGCAAAGGCATACTAAAAAAGGGGAAATCTCAGGTATAAAATCAAGCTCTTTTCTACTAGGAATAAGAACTCTTACTTTTTACAATATAGGGGCATCTCCCACCTTGAATACATGTCATGTGGACTCAGCGAATACTCCAGAGAATTAGACATTGACCATCCATCCTTGACCCCTGAATTCCAGACATAGAAACAAGACAGTTCTCCACAACAGACCCAGGAACAAAACCTTCTCTGGGGCAGCCTTAATATTGCTCGAACACCAGTTCGAAAATGATATACTGACAATGAGGAAATAGGAACAACTTGATCTAAGGGCAGGTTGTCCTACCTTACCAGCCAACGACAAGACAAAAATTGAAGACTAGTTACACTTTGATCTGTGCAAAAGCCAAGATCGCTATCTACAGATGACTGGTGGATACCACCATGAATGGAAAGAACCCATCCTGGGACATCAAAAAATGCTCTAGCCTAGGCTTTTATCCATGATCTGAACAACAAACAAGATCTCTAATTCGAGAGATCAGACAGAGACATTCGCAATCTGAAAGAGTCTTCTAGAAACATAATGAAAGACTATCTCATACTCCATCATAGGAGTAACGAAAAAACCATAACCACCAACTACAGAAGATGGACTAAAATGACACGGAAGGAACAGAGCTACTAGAACTACAAAGAAAGTATTCACCATAAGCTTCTTAATCTAGGTACAGAGGGCTGATTTTATCACCCATGACAAAGCAGAAGTCATCCATACACCACAATAGCACCAAGGGGAGAGTAAGTGAACAGACAAGGAGTCTACAGACAGTCCAATGACAACATACTTCAAGGGGGGGAGACACCTTCTATATCCTAGACTGAGGGAATCCCAGACCTAATGCCCCACAATATTTACTATGCCTATGCTGGGAAAAATCCCTTTTTTTCTCTTTCTTTTCTCCTTTCTATCTTCTTTTTTATCTAATCTTTTTTTTAATTTTTATTATATCTTTTTATTGCTATGTTTCGGTGTAGATACTAAAGTTGATGTCTCCAATTTCATCTAATGTTACATTATCTTTCTCTTTATTTTTTCATTCTGGCCTGGTCTTAATACAGGTCTGAGACTACTATGTGGTGCTTGCCGTTAGTGCTGTGGAGCTCACTGAATATTTTATTTGATATTGCTTCTTGTATTGTTGTGGTACTTCAAGTCCTTTTTCCTGTCCTCTCTCAAACCGAGGTTCAGTGCCCCTGAAGGACTACACCCTTTCAGTTTATCTGATTTTTACCCCACTTTTTTGTTGTTCTTTTCTTTAAGCAAAATCATATGACTTGAACTATCTAGTTATGCCTCTCAAATAGAAGGGAAAATAAGGGAGGATGCCAGGACCAAACAGATATATGATCAATAAGTCATAAACTGGACACAGAGGGGACCACCTGTTTAGGCGGCAGGGGGGTGAGGGTGGGAGATATGGGAGGCAGGATGGAAACAGGGGGAGGGAGACAAACTTGGTGATGGGATGTCCCCTGATTCAATGTTAATATGTACCTAAAATATTATTGTGAAACATATGTAAAACAATATGATCAAAATAAAAATTGTATATTAAAAAATAGAAAAATGCAGATTTTCAAATAATAAGGAGTAGCTCAATAATGTGTAAATCAAAGAAATAATTTGAGGAGAAAGCTACATCGATACAGTTTTCATAAAGATTAAAGTTTAAAATCCCAAAATAAAACTTTTTTCATGATCTATACAGTTCTTGGTCATTTTCACTAGAGATAATATAAAATAATGTGACTAAAGTTAAATTTAAGAATCAAATAGAGGAGCCAAGAGAAAGCATGGAGGTAAGGCATGTGCCTCGCATCCAGAAGATCAGTGGTTCAAATCCCAGCATCCCACATGGTTCCCCGAGCCTGCCAGAAGCGATTTCTGAGAATAGAGTAAGGAGTAACCCCTGAACACTGCCAGGGTGACAACCCACAAAATTTTTTTTTATTTGAAACTTTAATTAATTTTTATTTTGATCATATTGGCTTACATATCTTTCACAGTAGTATTTTAGGTACACATTAACATTGAATCAGGGGAATACCCATCACCAAATTTGTCCTCCCCCCATTCTTGTTCCCTTCTTACAATCATATCCCCAACATCATTCCCTGGGCTGCTAGAGTAGGTGGCCCCCTCATTGTCTAGCTTACTATTAGTGATCATATTTCTGTTTGGTCCTGGTACCCTCCCTTGTTTCCCTCTATTTGAGAGGTGGATCTCGATAATTCGAATTATGTGTTTTTTTTCTGAAGGAATGAAAAGCAATAGGATGGAGTAATAAATAAAAAATAAAAATAAATAAATCAAGTAAGGTGAACATGGTGGAGTCCTTCTAGAGGCTTTCAATCTCAGTTTGAGTGAGGACATGAAAAAGGTGACTGAAACACCACATCAATACAGAAAGAAATATCAAATTAAATATCCAATGAATACTATAGCAATAAAGACAAGCACAACACAATAGTCTCAGTTCTGAAATCAAACCATGCCGGAGTACAAAAAGAAAGATAAAGATAAAATAAAATAAAACAAAATTGGAGACATCAACTTCAATATCTACAGCAAAATAAAGATGTCAATAAAAATCAATCAATCAATAAATTTATATGTGGAAAAATGAATTTTTTTTTTCTTTCTGCATAGGTACAGTAGCTATTGGGATATTATAGAGGGAATTCCGTTGGCCTAGGAGATACAGGGTTTCTCCACCCCTGAATTATACTGTCATGGAATTAACTATAGTGTCCTTGCATGAACATTTACTCTCCTCTCAGTGCTTTTTTGATGTATAGAAGACTTCTGCTTCATCATGGATGGTAAAATCGGACCTCTGTATCTACAGATCTTGCTGTCAGTACAGTTCAAGTAATGGAGCTTAAGGTGAAGTCTTTCTTTGTGATTCTAGTAGTTCTGCTTCTTCAGTGTCATTTTAATCCATTTTCTGTAGTTGGGGGGTCTTAGCCATTACATTGCTCCTATGATGGAGCTTGGGATAGAGTCTTTCTTTATGCTTCTGGAAGACCCATTCAGTTGTGATTGTCTCAGTCAGACCTCTGGAATTGGATATCTTATTTGTTGACTAGATCGTAGACCAAAAGCTAGGCTAGTGTTTTTTGTTGTTGCTGCTGATGTTTTTGTTGGTCCTGGGGTGCATACTGTCCAGTCCTGGTTGTAACAACCAGTCATCTGTATATAGCGATCTTGGCTTTGCACAGATCAAAGAGTGACATATCTTCTGATTTTGCCTAATCATTGGCTGGTGAAAAAGGATATCTTGCTCTTAGATTTAGTTTTACCCATTTCCTTCTAACTCATTTCACTCAGAATAATAATCTAATGTGTTGATGTACGTACAGATAATAAACCAAGCTAGTCAGGAAAGAATGATTATGGAGTCCATAGCCTTTTACATTGTACTCTCTGGCCGCCGAGGGTGCACACAGGGTGCACACTGACAGTGGCTAAGAGCAGAGTCCTGACTCCTGGAGCAGCTGCCTGGCATACAGAAGAGTCAAATTAAAAGTGGAAAGAGCCACATGTGCTTGTGAGTCACAGGTTGCTGACCACTAGGGTTCGAGGTTGGTCTTGATGCCTAATGTATCAAGAACTGAGGGTGAAGAATTATAATGTGGTGGGGTTATCGGGGATGAGTTTGAGGTGTAAAGGGATAATCAGATTTCTGAAGGGAGTAAGAATAGGAAGGGGTTATATAAGGTATAGATATGGGTTGTTTGTGGTTTATGTTTGTCTCTTAAGGAGGATTCCTATCTCTGTGTGCTCCTGCCCACATAGAAACATATAGAAGTTAGCTTAGGTATATATTAATGTAGAGAGGCGGAGAGGGCAAGAGATGTGCTGATTAAAGAAAGATGGGTAAGTAAAGTACTTGTAAGGAAAATAAACTAATAGATCAACTTTTGGGTATGGATAGTATTTGTGTCTGGAGTAGTAACCCTTGCGTTAGTGAGGTCTACCTATTATATAGGTGTTTACCTTTTGCAGTATTGTCTGCAGCCCCCTCTATGTGAGCTTTCCTTTCCTAGAGAGGACGTAACCGTGTGGTTATTGTTTGACATGGATTGAATTGATGATAATGAGGAGGAAAATGTAGAAGATGAAGAGGAAGACAAGAAGAGAGGAAAGGAAAAACTAAACAAAGCAACAATCAAACAACAACAATAACAACAATAAAAATACGAAGTACTGAGAAGGGTGGGTAACAGAGCAAGGATATGTTAGTTTGCTTGGATGTGTTCAATTTTACAGCTCTATAGTCTAAATCTGTAGGTTACGGTTGTTGCTTCAGTGGTCTGACTGTTCATGTGCTTCAGGTCCTAAAAGAAGGCACAATCTAGAGATAAAGGGTATGTTAAAGAGTTTTATCCAGACATTTTCATGATGCAAGCTGAGTATGGTGCCTAGTGTGACTGAGCACCAAGAAACAACCATATGATATTTACCCCTTGTATCAAGGAACCCCTATGAACAGAAAAACTGAGAGGTTATTTTATATGTGGTAAGGTTAAGGCACTCAAACATATTTTTTGAAATGTTTCCATTGGAGTCAGTAATTTCCCGTCAGAACCTTTACCTGTAATTCTGTGTAAGATCCCTAGTAAATTATTATGGGCCTTTGTAGTAAAACACAATTACCTACCTGTTCTCTCTATGCTGCTGTTTTAGCTGTTGCTAGTTTCTTTATGATATAATATATAGTCGGCCTTTGTGCTGTTTCTCTTCCCTTTGTTTTCGGCACTACTACCCAGTATATGGTGATTATTACAGTGTTTGAGGTTTCTATCCTGTTACAACCTATTATTTGATCGCAGAGTATTGGTTGTATATCTGGTGTATATTCTAGGTACTTTCTGGCTTAATTTAACATAATATTTTCTAGGTCCATCCATGTTGCTGATAAATCTATGATTGTATCATTTTTAACCAACATGTAGTATTCCATTGTGTATAGATATCACATCTTGATGATCCACTTATCAGTTGTTGGACATTGAGGTTGGTTCCAAGATGGCTATTATACTGAATTCTGTGATAAATAGTGGGGTGCACACATACTTTGGGATTAATGTCCTTCCAGTTTGGGGGTAGATACCTAGCAAAGTAATTGCTGGATCAAATGGCATCTCAATTCTGAGATCCTTGAGCACTCTCTAGATTGTTTTCCATAGGAGTTGGACTAGGGGGCATTCCCATCAGCAGTGGATGAGAGCTCCTTTCATACCACATCCTCGCCAACAGATTATTTCTGTTATTTTTTATGTGAGCTATCCTCACTGGTGTAAGTTGATACCTAATTATTGTCTTGATTTGGATTTCCCATATGATGAGTGAAGGGAGCATGTTTTCATGTGTTTGTTGGCCATCTTTCAATCTTCCTCAGAGAAGTGTCTATTCATTTTATCTCTCCACTTTTTCTATGGCTTTATTTGGGTTTGGGGAACTCAGCTTTCTGAGTGCTTTGTATATTTTGGTTATCAGCTCTTTATTTGACGTGTTGAGTGCAAAAATGTTTTCCCATTCAGTTAACTGTCTTCTTGTTTTAAGTTGGCTTTCCTTCACCTTCAAAAGCTTCTTAGCTTGATATAGTCCCATTTGTTTATTGTTGATGCTAAAGTCCTTGATATTGGTGTTACATCCTTGAAGACTTTTTTAATATATAGGTCTTTGAGTGTTCTGCCTATTTTTCCTCAATAAAGTTTACATATTCCGATCTAATTTAAAGGTCTTTAATCCATTTTGAGTTGACTTTTGTATAAGGAGTGAGGTATGGGTCAATTTTCAGTTTCTCACAGGCAATTTTCCAGTTTTACCAACAATATTTGTTGAAGAGACTTTCCTTTTTTATTTCAAGTTCTTTGTTCTATTGTCAAATATTAGTTGACTGTATATCTGGGGATTTATATATGGAAATTCTGTTCTATCCCACTGGTCTGAGTTTCTGTTTTTGTTGCAGTACCATGCTGTTTTGATCACTGTCGCTTTATATTATAGCTTCAGGTTAGGTAAGGCAATGTCACCCAGCTTCTTGTTTTTCAGTATGTGTTTGGCTATCCAGGGTCGTTTGTGTTTCCAGATGAATTTTATGATTAATTGCTCTAAGTCTTTAAAGAATGATGCCTGTATTTGGATGGTGATTGCATTGAATCTATATAAAAATTTGGGTAGGATAGTCAATTTGATTATATTGATTATACCTACCCGTGAGCATGGGATTTTCTTCCATTTCCTAGGTCCTCTTCAGTTTCTTTCTGATATTTCTTTTTTGAAATATCCTTGGTATAGCTCATTTACTTCCCTTGTAAGGTTGATTCCTAAGTACTTAATATTTTTATACTATTTTAAATGGAATTGTATTCTTAGTCTCTCTCCCCTCTACATCGTTATTTGTATAGAGAAATGTTACTGTCTTTTGTGTATTGACTTTGTAGCCAGCACCTTTGCTGTATTGGTTGTTTCTAGGTGTTTTGCTGTGGACTCTTTAGGGTTTTCGATGTATATCATATCATCTGCAAAAATAGATAGTTTTAGTTTTTTTTTCCAATTTGGATTCCTTTGATTCCCTTCTCTTGTGGGATTTCTATTGCTAGACTTCTATGATTATATTGAATAGGAGTGGGAAGTGTGGACAGTCTTGCCTAGTTCCTGACTTTTGTGAAAATGCTTTCATTTTTTGAACATTAAGGATAATCTTGGCTGTGGACTTTTCATAGATAGCTGTAACTATTTTGAGGAAGGTTCCTTCTAGCCTTTTTTTCTGAGTTATTTCAGCAGGAATGGGTATTGGATTTTGTCAAACACCTTCTCTGCATCGATTGATATGATCATGTGGTTTTTGTCTTTCTTGCTATTGATGTAGTGTATGATGTTAATTGATCTGCATATTTTGAACCCGCCTTGCATCCCTGGGATGAAACCCACTTGATCATGGTATAATCTTTTTGATATAGTGCTGAATTCGGTTAGCTAAACTTTTGTTAAGTATTTTTGCATCTATGTTCATTAGTGAGATTGGTCTGTAGTTTTCTTTCTTGGTGATTTCCTTGCCATCTCTGGGAATGAGTGTGATATTATCCTGATAGAAGTTGGTGAGGATTCCTGTATTTTCAATGGTTTGAAAGAGCCTGTGGATCAATGGTAGTAATTCATCTTGGAATGTTTAATAGAATTCATCTGTAAAGCTATCTGGACCTGGACTTTTGTTCTTAAGGACTTTTTTAATTACAGCTTCAATTTCCTCTGAAGTGATTGGCAACTTAGGCTTTCTAGATCATCCTTTTCCAGTCTCTGAAGATGGTATTTTTTTTTTGAGGAATTTGTCTATTTCTACTGGGTTTTCTAGCCAAACTGAGTATAGTTGTTCATATTATGACTTTATGATATTCTGTATCTATCGGGGTTCTGTTATAATCTTCCCCCCCTTTTTTTGTTATCCTACTAGCTTGGATTTTTCCCTCCTTTTTTTTGGGTTAGTTTTGCCAGTTGTTTGTCTATCTTGTTAATTTTTTTCGAAAAAACCAACTCCAAGTCTCATTGATTTTTTGTATTGTTTTTTAGTTTCTATGTTGTTTATTTCTGCTCTGTTTTATATTATTTCTTGCCTTCTGGCTGTGGTTGGATTTCTTTGCTGCTGCTCTTCCAGTTCTTTAAGGTGATCCCTTAAACTGCTGATTTTGTCCTTTTCCTCTTTCCTGACATACGCCTGTATTGCTATGAGTTTGCCTGAATTACTGCTTTTGCTGTGTCCCACAAATTTTGGCAAGCTTTCTTTCATTATCGTTTGCCTCAAGGAATCTTTTTATTTCTTCCTTGAGTTATATTTGATCCAGTTATTGTTGAGCAGCATGTTGTTTAGTGTCCAGGTGTTGGATATACTACATTGCTTCTTCTTACAGTCAATTTTGAAATCTGTTGCATAGTGATCTAATAGGATGCTTTTAATGATCCTTATATTTGTGGTTTTGTACAAGTTGGACTTATATCCCAGGGTACCATCTATTCTGAAGAAAGTTCCATGAGGGCTTGAGAAGAATGTGTATTTTGTTTTCTGGGGGTGGATGGCCCTATATAAGTCTATTAGCCCTCGATCTTCTAATTTTTTATTTAGAGCTCTTATGTCTTTGCTATTTTCTGTCTACTGGATCTGTCCAGTGTTGATAGTGGAGTATTGAGATCTCATACTATTATCACATTTCCCTTGATATTTTTCTTCAGGTTAGTGAGCAATTGCCTCACATATTTTGCTGACTCTATATTAGGTGTGTAAATATTAATCAGGGTTAGTACATCTTGATCTAGTTTTCCCCTGATTAGTATGTAGTGAACCTCTTTGTCTCTGATCACTTTATTGAGATTGAACAGATTTTGATCTGATATAGGAATGGCTGTCCCTGCTCTTTTTTGTTTTCCACTGGCCTGAAAAAATTTATTTTCCATCCTTTTATTCTAAGCCTACGCCTGTCCTGTACTTGTTGGTGTGTTTCTTGTAGGCAGCAGAAGTCCTGTTTATGTTTTATAATCCATTTCTCTACTATGTGTCTTTTAATGAAATAGTTTAGTCTGTTAACATTTAGGGAGAATATTGACAGAGTGGTATGTTGTGCAGTTGTGCTGTATAGAGTGGTTGTTGTTACAATAGGGGGTCTGGGTTGTGTAATCTTTCTCTGCTGAACTTGGGAACGTACTAGGGGTTCTCTCTGTATCTCCAGCTGTTAGGGTTTTCCTTGGCTTACCCATGTTTCTTTGCATTTATTGGTGTGTTTTGGAGAGCAGTGCCTTCCGGTTTTGTCCTGCTTTTGCTCCCTCTGGTGTGGGGCTGGGTCCCTTCTCTGGATTGCAGCTCTGGGTGAGACTGTTGGGTGGGCTGGCTAAGGTTTTGCCTCTAGCATGCTCTGTAGTGGAGCCTGGTTAGTTGCTCCCACTGTAGCTGCCAGCCAGTGCAGTACCACTCCTGACCACAATGGTGGACGTCGCTGTTGAGCCTGACCCCCTTGTCCTCTTCTCTTACCTGGAAGTCAGCAGAGCTCTGCCCCTCCAGGCCTCTGCTGGAAACTCCTCTTGTCTGTAGTTCCTAGCCTGTCCCAGCAGCGCCAGAGACCTCAGAGGTACGCCAGGGGGTGGCACGGGGAAAGAGGAAGGTCCACTACCGTCTGCCGAATCCAGGAACCTCAGGGATGCATCTGGGAAAGGTGGAGACATCAGAGTTTCCCTTTCCTCTGCCGAACCCAAGCAATTGGGGGAAGGGTGGAGACAGCACAAAAATAATATAACTGAGATCATTGAATGCAGAATTAGTAATTTAGTATATGAGCAGTACTGTGAAAGCTACTATGATGTGGAAGAGAGAAAGAAAGAAAGGAAGGAGGAAAGAAAAAAAGAAAGAATGAATGAAAAATAAAGAAGGAAGGAAGGAAAGGAAGAAAGAAGAAAGAGAACCTAAAGAATTAGAGACTTGTTGGAGACTGCTCTAGCCTGCACAACATAGATGCCATCAACCATAGTCTTTGTCTCTGTGGAAAAGTTCCACTGAAATGCTTACGTGACAGCTGGCAGGTTTTAGCCCTGAGCAAATAGGAAATATTGCTACAAAAAGATAGCCCCTTGTGCTACTAATCATAGGACCATGGAGCTGGGGGCAGGGTGCAAATAGCATTTTCTTATATCTCTAAACCCTGCTAGGTTAAAAGTTGTTGGGATCAGCCACCAAGTTATGCCTATCTTCTCTCCTTTTCTCGCCGCCTGTAGGCTGTGTTTTGTCATAATTCCTTGATAAAATGTAACTATATCCCCTTCCCTTTTTTGGCTAAGTGCCCATAGTAAGCATATGATTGGTAGAGAGAATAGTTTGAATCAACCAATGTCTAGATGCCCAGTAAAGTCAAATGCAAAGTGCCTTTGCCTTTTTTGGTGATGTACCTGTATTTGAAATATGACTGGACAGAACTCTTTTAATGTAACCAATAGTTCTGAAGGCCTGCCTCCCTTTGTGTGAGAAGTATATAAGTGCTTAACATGCTCAATACACTTGCCCTTGATCAGCAACCAGACTTGGGTCATATCTTTCAAACCTATTTGGATTTTTCTGTAGATATTTCGGATTGGGTCGGCTTCAGGAAACTCACGAACTGATAGTGGTGTTTACCCTCCGCTGGCCAGGGTCCCCAAAGTGCCCCATCCCACAGAGACTGAATACATACAGTTCCTACGCCTTATTTTGCACAGTTGCATTATATAATCAAAATAAAATCCAATAATTTCTCATTTTGTACTCGTATTATTAATTCATGTATTCTGTTTACCTCAAATCTAGTAAAAAGTAAATTTTATTCACTTTCAAAATGATCCTGATCAATTCCACAAAATAAGAAAGTGTGCACAATTTCATAGCTCTTGGTTTGGGGTGATTTACTTACTTGAGAATGAAATTCTCCTGATGCATCAGTAAATACTGGACGCACATACACAAAAACAGGAAGTGGGATTTGAGCATTGTGCACTTTAGGCACTGAATGGTTTCCTGAACACGATTTCGGTAAAGAGTGCAGCCTTTTGACTCGACTTTAACTGTGTATTCAAGTAAATGGATGGGTAAAGAACAGTGCTTTCATTCCACAGCCAATTGAGCTGATTGTTTCTTGTCTTCTCTCTCTCAAAACAACTTCCATTGTAGCTCTTATCATCATATTGATGATTGTAACAGCCAGGAAAAAGATAATAACCCCAGTAGCTACTTGGTCATAATGATTTTCCCAATTTTAAAGTCTCTAACATGAAATCCTTTGCTGCCTTTGCAAATCCATTTTTGCTTTCTTTGTAGCAAGAGACAAGTTAAGATTTTGATTTTTTTGAATAACCAAATCAATAGCTTTGTTCTGATCAATTTTTTGTCACCCCAATTTCTTTCCCAGGTAGGTCTCCACCTTTCCAGTCAATCACAGCCAACCTCACAGCATCATTTCATATATAATACGTAATATCACGTTTGCTTCTTGTAAGTTTGCTTGTACATTTTCCAACTGGGGAAATATCTTTCTTTGTTATGTATGTAAAGATATAAACAAAGTCTATCAACATAAAACAATGTAACATTTTGTCCACTGGCATTTCTATAGGGATAGCCAACATTATGGAAGAATCTCAAATCTCGGGTCACATTATATTTATTGGGACAACATTCACTTGGTATGTTCCAAGACCAGAGATAAGTAGCATTTTGAATTATAGGAGATGCAACCTAATTTATAGTCAAGTAAATTGGAAACAGAAGGAAGATGAGAATTGCTTGGAACATTCCTTTTAATCCAAAAAAGAAGATACAAATAAAAACTTCCATGAAGAAAAAGCAATAACTGAAATGATCCCATATTTTCTAGTCTTTGACTAGCTATATTCATATTTGATGTGAGATATTAACAAAAATGATTATTTTCATGATATAATATTATCTTTCTTCTTTTATATTTCAAAGAGGTTTTGCAAATTGCCAAGATGTAACTGATAAAAAGGAATACATTGTTATCCTATTTTTCTCTATTAGAGATTATAAATGTTATTGTGTTCTAAAGATTAATGATGATGGCTTTAATAAATTATTTAAAGACTGTAAACATGCTTTATTCTACTTATATTTATATATATTGTGTCTTTCACTTTTAAAAGGACCAAGTCAGGGCTGGAGTGGTGGAACAAGTGGCAGGGCATTTGACTTGTACGCCCTAACCTTAGGATGGACCGTGGTTTGATTTTCCAGCATCCATATGGTCCCACAAGCCAGGAGCGTTTTCTGAGTGTCAAAGAGTGTGGCACAAAAGCAAATAAATAAATAAATAAATAAATAAATAAGTAAATAAATAAATAATGAAAGTACTAAGCAATGAGGTATATGAAGCATTCATCTTCTAATCATTTCCTTTCATGGACGAGAGACTTATAAATTAAATGACCGTAGAAGAATAAAAAAATGCCATTAACTTAATGTCTTTGACACATACACACACAAACAGAGTTTGCACCTGTCTTCAGATACTTAAATTAGCATTTATTTTATAACTGACTAACAAGCATATTGATTTTTCTTGATTAACATCAGCAAGAGTGTTCTATGCTTTCTTAATATAGTTCCAAAGTCAACTTGCCCAAACTATTTAAATTTAATAAATTGTATTTGATGGTGATGTTATGTAATTCAAAACCTGAATAATAAAGCAAGTGTAGCCATATTTTTGTGACATTTCATTAAAGCAATCTCTATTAACAGTATGTAATAAAACTATGATGAATTTTTGAACTTGCAACCATTTTATATTGATTATTTGGGCTTGAAGATGATTGAGGCCTTCATTTTTGTCTACAATGTGATAGAAGATTTTTCATATAAATAAACATTTTATCACAGATTGAAAGGTGATACCAAAATGACTAGGAGCAAAGCAGCCTGCCTCATTTTTATCATATATATTCTACTCAATGTATTATTTCCAGAAACTCAAAAATTAGTCTTCATATTTTGTTTTGTAAATATATCATGTGCCTTTTATACTTATATACATGTATATGTATACTTACATATGCAAGTGTGTATATACATATTTCTACTCTTCTGGCCATGATTTCTTAAAAGGCTGCTTTGTAGGCCTGAGAAACAGTTCATAGTATAAGGGGTTTTTGTGATTTCTTTTTACATGTGGCTGACTCAGGTTATTTTCTGAGAACCCTACAATATATGTTGAATGCACTAAATATGATCCTGAGTGCAGACACAGAAATAAGTACTGAACAATACTTGGTATGGCTCAAAATATAAAACCAAAGGCTACTTGATAGAAAGCATCTGATAAACATTAAATTTACTTTTCATAATCTGCTAATTTTTAATTCATAAACTGAAATCAAGGTACTAAAAAGAGTAAAGGAATATTGATTTTTCTTAATGCCTGCATAATGTTAAATAACTAAAATTACAAGCAAGAGAAATCCAAGATTGCTTAATGACTCATACCTAATGAGATGTCATTCTAAGAAATTTATAACGTACTTTCCACCTATGTGAGCCATAAATTAATTGTTCTGATGGAAATAAAAAAAAAGTGTAATCTAAATATACTGCAGTCTGATCAGTAATGAAACTCTGCCTAGAAGTGTCATTTATTTTCTTTCTTTCTTTTTTTTTTTTTTTTTGGTTTTTAGGTCACACCTGGCAGTGCTCAGGGGTTACTCCTGGCTCCATTCTCAGAAATTGCTCCTGGCAGGCACAGGAGACCATATGGGGCACTGGGATTCGAACGGATGACCTTTAGCATGAAAGGCAAACGCCTTACCTCCATGCTATCTCCCGGGCCCCAGAAGTGTCATTTATTTTCAAACAGGACACATTGAGAAAGAATCTACACAAGAAAGTCTTCATGTATCAATACTTTATCGGTATGCTATAATACTTGAAAGCTCAGTGTTGATATACATTAGATTTACCATTTTGCATTTTTCTGAAGAAGTCTACCCAAAAAGCTTTTAATTTTATTTATTTATTTATTTATTTTGGGTTTAGGGCCACAGCTGGTGACTCTCAGAAGTTACTTCTGACTCAGAAATCCCAAATGCCAGGCTTGAGGGATGATATGGATTGTGGGG
Source organism: Crocidura indochinensis (assembly GCA_004027635.1). Lineage (NCBI taxonomy): Eukaryota > Metazoa > Chordata > Mammalia > Eulipotyphla > Soricidae > Crocidura > Crocidura indochinensis. The sequence continues at coordinate 32,490 of PVKC010000401.1, read as the reverse complement.
AATTGAACCCAGGCCTGTCCAGACTTGGCCAAGTAAGGCAAATTCCCTATCACAGTGCTCTTTCTCTGCTCCCAAGCCTTTAATTTTAGACTTCAAACTGTTTATTTTGAATTTGACTTACATTTTTCTGACTTGTTAGGTATAGTAATGTACAGTTTTTCACCTTTTAAATTGATTTTGGTCTAAGTAGATGGAACCTAAACAAATGAACGTTAAAGCTAATTGTGACAAGAAAGTTTATAAAAACCAAAAAAAAGTATTTTAATATGTGGTATTTATATATTACTTTAACCAATGAATTCTATTGACAAAAAAGAAAACATTTACTAAACATCAAGGAAACAATACTAATTCAGTGTGAAGAACAATTCAACTTACATTTACCATTAATATGTTGAGCATGTCTATAAGATATTATCAATTGTCAATAATAATTGCACATTTTTAAAAAATAAACAGTTCAACTATATAAGTGTTTAAGTATATGAGTGATTCTTACCGAAATGTAATAATAACTTATTAGACCAAGTTTCTAACACTGAGCTAAGTCTCAATTCTTGTAGTATTCTTTACCCCTGCAAGAGTTAATAAAGACCTAAACATATTTACCCTTGCAGATCAGAACAGGTAGATCTTTAGTCTCCTCAACAGAACAGAACTAATAAAAATTGCTCTTTTATAGGCACTTGAAATAAGAAAAACAGGAACTCGGTCCTTGAGTAATGGCCTACTAAGTATAAGATCAGGTGATTACAAACTGGAGTGACCCTGAGATTCATCAATTCATGAATGGGAGAAGGAACAAGAAATCGAAGCCATCTGATAGTATGGGAGAAATTAACTGTGAATATATCAAAATATTAATTGTCCTACAGAGAAGGTTTGGCATAGATCTATTTCATAATGAAAAAATGTTTTCAAATATGCACTGATTTTGCAACGTTATTTATAATAGATCATTAATTTTATACAATAGTTCTACCTTTGTTCTAATACCCCATGACCCCATCCTTCCAACAATGAGCCTAAGTTCACTCCTTCCACAAAACTTACTACTTGATAGATGCAAGTTTAATTAATTTATTATAGCCTGGGTTCAATGTTTAAAGTAGAATACTTTACATAGTGACTAAGATATATACTTAGTGACTTAGATATATCCATGTACATTGCCCATAAGAAATTTTGTCAAATGAATACAATAACAAAGTAGGGGTTCGGGGGGGGCAAAAGTCGATCAATTAAAAATAGAGGATAGGGGCCTGAGCTGTGTGGCAAGCCATAAGGTGTCTGCCTTTGGCATGCTAGCCTAGGACGAACCGTGGTTCAATCCCCTGGCATCCCATATGGTCCCCAATCTAAGAGCAATTTCTGAGCCCATAGGGAGGAGGAACCCCTAAGAGTCACCGGGTGTGACCTCCCCCCCTAAAAAAAGAATAGTGTATAAGAAGGCCTGAGTAATACCACATCAGTAGGACTTTTGTCTTGCACGTAGCCAACCCTGAATGGACCCAATATAATTATCAGCATACCATATGAACACCTAAGCCTGCCAGGAGCGACTTCTGAGCACAGAGCCAGGAGTGACTCTGACAGAACTCCCCTAAAAAAAAAAAAAAAGAATAAAGAATAATATCTGGTGCTGCTGACTTTTTTTATCATACTTTGATAAAAGTCCGCAGAAATCTGGGAAATAAATATTATGAACACTACTCTACTTAAATATACCAACACCAGCTAGTAGAAATAATTAATTAGAATATTAAATTAGGGGCCAGAGAGATAGCATGGAGGAAAGGAGTTTACCTTTCATACAGAAGGTCATCAGTTCGAATCCCGGTGTCCCATATGGTCCCCCATGCTTGCCAGGAGCAATTTCTGAGCATGGAGCCAGGAATACCCCTAAGCAATGCCGGGTATGACCGAAAAAAAAAATTAGCAAAAAAGTCAAAAACTTAATTGTCAGCACCATTTAAGCTTATAAACTATGAACTTTGTAATAATGGTTTTGATTAAATATATTATTTTATCCAACTATACTTGAAGTATTTGCTTTTAGTAGCTCATGGATTATAGTTAAATTCTTAAAATGCCAGCCAGTCAGATATCTTGATAACATAAATGTGTTGCCCATTATAATAATTCATTCAGGGAGTTTTCCTGGTTATTGTAAGAGAGATTTCCTACTTAGGGAAGAGGACATATTTTCCCTATTCCCCTAAACATTTTTAAAATTATTTTATTAAAATTTTATTTTATTAAATATTTATATATTAAATAGTCACTCTTGAGTCAGACATTTAGTGTTCTAGAAGGATTCCAACCACTGTGTTGACTATCCTCCAACAATCTTTTATAATTATTACCTAACCCCCTCCAATCCACTCCAAAACTACATCTTGACAGGCACTTTTGTATGACTGGTGGTTAAAGTTTGGATCTCATGAATTCAATGTTGTTGACTCTGTGGTTTGGATATTTTGCTATAGCATATCTTTCTACCACAGATGTACCTGAATCCCCTTGACCCCTAAAACCTGTTTCTTCTAAAATTTCTCTTCTTCCCCCACTATTCTATTTCCTTATGCTTTCTCCTTATACTCAGATGTCAAGAGTGAGCTAGGCACAAAGACCTTAATTTTTAAGTTTTATTTAAGGCATTTGACTTTCAAAGTTATTTATAGTCATGTTTTAGGCATACTACATTTCCACCACTAGTGCCTTTGTTCTACCAGTGTTTCAAGGTTCTTTTCGACCTATCAATTCCATTTCCAGATAGCCACCTTGACAGGCAACTTTTTCAGTTCATTTGTTCAAGTTGCCATTCTAATCCCTATACTCTGGAGTCATGATTGAGTTAGGCACTCCCGCTTTTCAAACATTGCACTCCCTCATCCAGGTATTTTATATTTATGCGTGTGTGTGTGTATATATATATATATATATATATATATATATATATATATATATATATATATATATGACATCATCCCATATTGCTTTTTCTTCTGGTTTACATCATTTAACATGACATCTTCTAGTTGCATCTATGTTGCAGCTAATTACATGATTTCATTTTTCCTAGCAGCTACATAATCTTCTATTATTTCATATACTGCAGGTTTATGATCAATGTAACTGTCACTGCATACTTTTTAATTAGTCTATATTTAAACAAACTAAATAAAAAGAGTTAGCAACATACATGTTAGAAAAAGAGAAATATAATTATGTAACCAAGAAGTTTTTATAATTACTCATTTTAGAGTAAGTAAGATTAGACTGATGTTTTGTATTCTTCCTCTAATGCATGGCATAAGGAGCCAAGTGTGTTAAGGACAGATCTGGGACTCTAAGGACAAGGAGAGTATGACTCATAAAAACTTTCTCTGGAAGAACTTATTTGCAGAACCAGAAATATATGCTTCCCAATTTTAGTGTATATTTCTGGAGATAAATCTTAGACGGAATCATTATTCAAAATTTTTATTCTCCTTGGGAATTAAGGAAATGATAATAGATCTTATGTATCTTTGGGGCTAAAGAGCTGGTAGCTCATCATGCCTATAAAAATATGGGCAAATGCATGTTCTGTATACATAATAATGGCATAACTAGAAAGGAGAGGGAAAACTATCCTCATGGAAAAATATCTTCAAATTAATTTCTAAAATTAAAATAATTAGCAACTAAAGATTAAACCATCTAAGGATTATATGACTTGTGGCAATTACACGTCACAGTAGCACACGGCATAGAGAAAGATTAACAAAATTATCCGAATAAAAATGAAATCAGGTAAAAAATATTACATAGTTACCACCCAATAAGAGCTCGAATAAAAATATTTTAGGTAATTTGAAGAAAACATCCTTTTTCTGTACCTGTGTTGATAGGTCACAACTATATGGAGAAAAAAATGAGAAACAGGGGACATTATTTAAGAAGGGATGTTCTAACTATATATTTTAATATATAGACTACAATATAAATAGCAGTGTATAGTGTATTTTTGTATGATTTTTTTGTCTTTCCACATGGATATTCAAGGTGGGGGTGATTAAAGTAGAAAATAAAGATCTTGTGGGCGAGGCAAGAGATGCTTTTTGGCTGAACTGATGTCTGGCACAATTGTTGCTTTGGAGTTGGCATCAAAACTGTTAAGGGACTCTCATTGCCGAACTTTTCTCCCTCCAATTTTTATATCGGTCTTGATTATTTGCAGTGGAGAATTATTACTTAGGTTTCCAACAAAAAGGAGGAACACAAAATGGGATTTGATCTCTCATTTTGGGAGATATTTCTTGATTCACAAATCACCAACGAGGAGTTCAACATTCCCCCCAAAAATGGGGACCGGAGCAGGTGAATCTGGACCCTCTGTAATTGTTAGTGACATATTTTATTGGAAATTGCCTCTGGAGGTTCTTAGCTGGTTTCTATGAATACTCAAGTTCATTATGCAATCAGTTACTAAGCACATTTACATGTAAATGGCAAGCATTCATATGTAATGCTGTATGTTCTTCTACAGGTGATTTGAATATAGGCATTGCTAACAAGTCAGCAGTTTTATTTTCTTGCGCCATTGGCCCTGGAAGACTGAGTAAGCCCTAATACGTGTAGTAAAGATGGGTTCAGTTAGTTTATGTATAAGCTGTTGTAGTTTTTTTTTTTTTTAGTAAATTCTGTATAACTGGGCAGTGAGCATTAATGGAGGCAGTGACTATAACCAGACATAAATATACAACATACAATGAATTGGAAACAACATTTATGACTTCAGATACATTATCTAATAAGAAAATTAACATTGCTAATTCAACTTTCTATGCAGACTTATACTTGGTAATTATGATCATATTAATTCTTTATCCGGCTATTCCTCCGTTTCCTCGAATGACCCATCTACATAAAAAGCCTTTGCATTGGGAATAGGAGAGTTCTGAACAATTGAGGAAATAACCAACTGAGTCTTTTTTAAAAAGTCCCAAGTTTTTCCTGATGGATAATGAGAAGTAATCTCCCCTGTGAAATTTGAAAGGGCCCTTCGTTGGACAGAGACAGCTGTAGAGAAGCAGTTGGACAGAGAGGATAAAATGGAGAGAGAGCGAGACAAAAAGGAGAGGAAGAAGAGACACACAGATGAAGAAGGGGGAAATAGATTTACACAGAGAAGGAGATAGATAGATATACAGAGAAGAAGAGGGCAAGAGACACAGAGAAGAAGAAAAGGGGGCTACATTTACAGAGAGAAGAAGAAACAGGGAGAAAGAGAGACACAAATGATCAGAGATAGAGGAGAAAGACAGAAGGGAAGACAAAGAAAAAAGAGACAGCACAGAGAGAGAGACAGGCAGAGATAGAAAGACAGAGAAACAGAGAGAGACAGGGAGACACAGAGAAAGAGACAGAGAGGAAAGAGACATAGAGAGAGATAGACAGAGGAGAGGAGAGAGATCAAACCAGCAAGGGTTAGACTCTTTTGGCCAAACCTTTTGTCCCCCCAAAACCTCTTTGTTTGAATCATTTATTGCTGACGAATATTGCCGAGGTCTCCCCGAGAATGGGAGTTGATCACTCAATTTGGGAGATGTTTGGGGACCCTGGATATATCAGCAATGGTCTCAACTTCATGCAACATATGGCGCCTGAACAGGGGCCTGAAGCCTCTGGAACTGTGGGTTATTGGAAATTGCCTTTATAGGCCCTTGGCTGGTTTTTGTGGATACTAAAACTCACAATGCCATCTATTATAAAAAAATATCGATTCAGCATTGTTAAAGTGTATCATCTATTTCGTTGTAAACATCTTGATTTGACACTAGCAAATATGTTTGGCATTGGATGGCTGCTGTTTATATGTCAATCCAAAATTTCTATCCCAATCGTTGCATTGCCTGTATCTCCATTGTTCATAGTTTGTGGACTTTCTGTGCTGACTAATATGGCTTTGATATGTCTAGGAATTGGTTGATGATTAAGAAATAGACAGTGTGAAGATTGCAAAAAGATAACCAGTATGGACAATACAAAAGTCTTTCCTACAAAAGTCCAGACCAAGTTACGGGCTGATGAATCTATCACCACCATCAAAAATATAGCATTTTTCCCAGCAAAAAATCAAACTGGAAACATAATTTAGATGCTCATAATCTAAATCAAAATATTGACATTAATGATCAACCCCCAATGTTAAGTCCACAATGTATCCTGATTCTGTTTATGGTATGGACTCATATGATAGTATTAACTCAGACAATGAACCACCTTCTATTACTCCACACCTTAGGCCTCAGAGCACTGTGCAGGGTATTTCAGCTCCATTACATACAGTGTATGTTTCAACATATCAACCTCTTGAAACTGAGGATGTTGAAAGGTTGAAAAAGGCATGCAAAGATTTTGGGGTGACCTCTCCATACTGTCTGGGGATACTAAGAATATGGTGTCAAAAACCTATTTCAACTTTATATAATTTAAAAAAAACTTGCTGAAATATGCCTGCCATCAAAACAGTGAACTGAATGGGAAATGTTATATGCAGAGTGTGAAAAACAAATTGTATAGTCCAGATTGAACCAATAAACGAGTGGCAGGGGTTAATCTCTCGTATGAACTATTGATGGGAGAAAATGAATATGCAAATGTTCAGGTACAAGCGGCTTTACCTAAGGAAATTTCAAAAATAATTAAAGAACTTGCATTGTCATCATGGGAGAAAATTGATACTAACAGCACTGGTGAGGGTATTGTTTTAAGAATTACCCAAGGTCCCAATGAGCCTTATGTAGAATTTGTGGCAAAACTAAAAGATGCTCTGAAAATACAAATAAAAATGAGGAGGTGAGAGAATTTTTAGAAAGATTTTTGGTGTATCATAATGCAAATTCGGCCTGCAAAATGGTATTGGCTCCCTTGCAGGAAAAGGCTGATTTAAATGAATTTTTATATGCATGTAGGAATGTTTATAATATGCCCCATTCATTAGCAAACCTGCATTCGGTGTGGAACTTTGTGGTTGCTAAGGGAGCAGTGCCTTTCCACCTCCAGGGACAAAACACCTTCCAAAAGCCAGGTCTCTGTCCTAAATGTAAAAAAGGGTCGTCACTGGGCAAAAAATTTCAGATCTGGAAATTTCTCTAATAATAACATAGGGAGAGGTATTAACACAAACCCTAGGAGACAATTCACCTGTTACCATTGTGGAAAACAGGGACATATCAAGAGGAATTGTCTTTTTTTAATCCAGCTCTTTTGAGACCCACATTCACAATGCAGGGAAACCCCCAGGCCAGTCCAAATCAGGGGGAAATTCATCAAATTGTAACTCTTCCCAAACCAGCCCAAGAAGATTTATCTTAATTAGAGAATTGAAACATGCTACGGTGGGCAGTGGTGGGCTTGATATAACTTGCCTGGAGGATATTTCAATTTATCCAGGAGAATGCCCTTATATGTTACACCCATACATAGTAGGACCCCCACCTGGGTCCTACTATGGGTTTGATTCTGGGCAGAAGTTCCCTCAATGTAAAAGGTATATCAGTAACCACAGGTGTCATTGATCCAGACTTGAAGGGAGAGATTATTGTAGTCATTAACATGCCCGTTACTTGGACATTTAAAAAAGGAGTAACGATTGCCCAGATAGTAATAGTACCTTATATTAAATTTGGGACTTCAGATAAGAAAAGAATTGGAGGTTTTAGAAGCACTGATCCGGGGGCTGAGAAAACCCACTTGTGGCACTTGTTATTAAGGGTAAAGATAAAAACCCAATGATTAAACTTAATTTAGAAGGGCAAACATTCAACGGCATGATAGACACAGTTGCTCAAGTTACTGTTATTTCAGGTAAAGAATGGGCAGATAATTGGCCGCTCCAAGAAATTCCATATACATTAAAAGGAGTGGGAGGCCTAAGTTACTGTATATTAAGCACAAAAACTATAGTATTTCACAGCCCAGAAATTCAAAAGGCTATAATTAGACATTGTGTGGGCCCTTTTTCACCATCTGTGGGGCCGTGACCTGCATAAACAATGGAAGGCAGAATTCCATGTTCCATTAGCTCAAGGTGAGGCTGAATCTTCTCCTGAATTAAAAATAAGGATTTTTGATAGGGGCCACTGCCAGAAAAACCCCAGCACCAATAAAAATAATATAGAAATCAAACAAACTAATTTGGATAGGTCAGTGATCCCTTAAAACTGAAAAATTAAAAGTGCTAACAGAAATAGTGGAAGAACAACTAAAATTAGAACATATTGAGCTTTCTTTTTCTCAATGGAATTCGCCGATATTTATGATCATGTAATTTTTATTTTTCTTGTTGTTGATGTTGTGTATGATGTTGATAGATTTACCAATGTTAAACCATCCTTGCATTCCTGGGATGAAATGTACTTGGTCATGGTGTATGATCTTCTTGATGATGCATTGGATCCTATTTACCAGGATTTTGTTGAAGATCTTTACATATGAATTCATCAGGGATATTGGTCTATAATTTTTTTGGCAGCATGTCTGTCTGGTTTTGATAACAAGGTGATGTTGGCTTCATAATAGCTGTTTGGGAGTTATCCCATTTTTTCCATTTCATGGAAGAGCCTACCTAGGATTGGTAGTAGCTCCTCTTGAAAGGTTTGAAAGAATTCATTAGTAAATTCATCTGGGCCTGAGCTTTTCTTTTTGTGCAGATATTTGATTACAGTTTCAATTGTCAATACTGATGGGGGTGTTTAGATATGCTATACCCTCGTTACTTAACTGTGAAAGGTTATAAGTGTCCAAGAATTTATCCATTTCTTCTAGGTCCTCATCTTTAGTAGCAGAAAGTTTCTCAAAGCAGTCTCTGATTAACTTTTGGATCTCTGCAGTATCTGTCGTGATCTCCCCCTTTTCATTTCTAATACGGGTTATCAGGTTTCTCTCTCTCTTTCTTTGTGAGTTTTGCCAAAGGTATCAATCTTGTGTATTTTTCAAAGAACCAACTTCTGCTTTTGTTGATCGTTTGGATTGCTTTTTGGTTTTGCACTTCATTGATTTCTGCTGTCAGCTTTGTTATTTACTTCTGTCTCCTTATTCTGGTTACTTTTTTTTTGGTCATTTTCTAATTTTATGAGCTGAATCATTAAGTTATTCAGGTACATCCCTACTTACTTCCTGATATGTGCTTGTAAAGCTATAATTGTCCTCTCAGGACTGTTTTTGCTGTTTCCCATAGATTCTGTGTCTCATAGATTCAGTTTATGTCTTCATTATCTTTTGTTTCCAGGAAAGTTTTAATTTCCTCTTTCATTTCATCTCAGACCCACTGGTTGTTCAGTAGCAGGCTGTTTAATTTCCAATTGTTAAAGATTTTCTTCTGTGTGGCTTTGTAGTTCACATCTAATTTCAGAGCCTTGTGGTCAACAAAGGTAGCATACAATATTTCTATCCTCTTGATTTTATGAAGATATGTTTTATGCTTCAGTATGTGGTCTATCTGAAGAATGGCCCACGTACATTGGAGAAGAATGTGTATCTAGATTTTTTTGGAGTGGAGTGTCTATATATCTACTAGTCCTCTTTTTTCCATTATTTTTTTCAGGTATAGTATGTTTTTGTTGGATTTCAGTCTGGTTGACCTATCAAGTGTTGACAGGGCTGTATTGAGGTCTCCCACAATGATTGTGTTATTATTGATATCTTCTTTCAGATTTGTCAGTGATTGTATTAGGTAATTTGCTGGTCTCTCATTGGGTTCATATATGTTTAATAGTCATTTCTTCCTGTTGCACATATCCCTTGAAAAGTTCATAGTGTCCATCTTTGTCCCTTACAACATTTCTGAGTATAAAGTTGGTGTCATCAGATATTAATATGGCCATCCTAGCTTTTTTAAGGGTATTGCTTGATTGGATAATTCTCCTCCAGCTTTTGATTTTGAGTCTGTTTGTTCTGACTATTCAGGTGTGTTTCTTGTAGGCAGCAGAAGGTTGGATTCATCTTTTTGACCCATTTTGCTACTCTGTGTCTTTTAATTGGTGACTTTAGTCCATTGACATTGAGGGAGATGATTGCCATAGGATTTAATGTCATCTTTGTAGATAAGTTTGCTGTGTTTGTTGGTCTCTCTTGTCTTAAAGTAGACATTTCAGTTTTTCCTTTAAGGCTGGTTTTTACTCTGTGAAGTTTATAGCTATTTATCCATGAAGATATGTATCCTTACTTCAAATTTGAAAATGAGTCATGCTGGGTGCACTATTCTGTGTGAGACATCCATTTCATTCAGTCTTGTCACAATAACCCACCACTGTCTTCTGGTCTTGAGAGTTTCTCGTAACATGTCTTCTATAAGTCTTAGGGATGCTCCTTTGAATGTAATTTCCCTTTGTGATCTTGCTGCTTTCAGTATTCTATAACTATCTGTGGGATTTGTTATTGTAACGAGGATGTGACTTGGGGTGTTCTTCTTTGGGTCTCTTTTATCTGGTAGTCTTCGGGCATGTAGGATTTGATTGCATGTTATCTTTAACTCTGGGAGTATCTCTTTGGTGATATCTTTGACAGTTGATTCTTCTTGGAGATCTCCGACCTGGGCCGCTGTGACTCCAATGATTCTTTTAATGTGTCTTTTGAGTTTATCAAAGACTTCTATTTTAATCTGTTCACATTCCTTGAGTATTTTTCCATTGTCTGATCATTTGTCTTAAGGTTCTTTTCTAATTTTTTCTGCTGTGTTCAGGTTTTCTGCATCTCATCTTCCAGCATGCCAATTCTGTCCTTAGCAGCTGTTACCCTGCTGTAAATGCCATCCACTGAGTTTTTCAGTTGAGCTACTTGTTTTTCAGGTCTGCTATTTCAGTTTGGAGTTTACTGATTTGTGTCGTTGTGTTCTGTTCAGATCTATCTATGCTTTCCTTGAGTTCTACAAACATCTTCCATATTTCTATTCTAAACTCCTTATCTGAGAGGTTAATAAGTTGTTTGGAATTTTTTTTAGATTATCTGAGCTATCTCCTTCATTCTCTAAGCATGGTGTTTGCCTGTGAGATTTTCCCATTGTCACGCTTGTGGTGTGATTTTTTTCTATGCGTTGTGGTCGGGTTCATTGGTTAGCAAGGGTGTGCAGCTGCAAAGCAAAGCACACTCTTCTGCACACTCCTCTGCGGCCTCTAGTTGACAGTTCTTTGGGGGTGCGATCCCTAGTCCTTTGAGGTGAGCTTCCAGATTTAGGAAAGGCAGACCAACACAGCAACGATTTCACTTGAAGTCCTCAGTCATCAAAGGCACAACAGGGCGGAGCCTCCGCAGTTCAGATGGCTCAGCTCTGCCTGGTGACCTCCACATCTAGACATTACTCACTCACACGCTGGGCAGCTTCAGGGTGCAGTTTTTTGGGCGTGTGCTCCCTAGGCCTCTGAAGAGAGCTTCCAGTATTCAGGAAAGACGGACAGCACAGCAAAGATTTCCCTTGAAGTCCTCAGAGTCGTCAAAGGTCATATTTTAACATTGAAGAGATCACTGACTGTTCTTGCAGATTAAAAATATATTTTATAATAAACCTCCACATAAAAAATGACTGGCTTTTATGAACTTCTAAATCTTTCAGCTACTACAGCCAGACCACTACCAATTTTTTTCCTATCATCCCATTATAACCCATTATATAATTATTAAAGACATTATCAAATATTTACTAATATTATGTAACTTAAGAACATTATAATGATTATAGATTATTATGACTTGCTCATTTTCAGATTCCCTTTATTTGTTTGTTTTTTGGGGGGTCACACCTTGAAGCACTCAGGGGTTACACCTGGCTCTGCACTTAGAAATCACTCCTGGCAAGCTTAGGGGACCATGTGGAATTTTAGGGGTCCATCCTCTGTTGGACATATGCTATCACTCTGCCCCCTCAGTTTTCAATTCTTATGAGTATTTAGTTGCCAGCATTTTGGGAAAGCAAATGCATTTTGTTCATTAAAACTTTAGTGCATGGGTTTTGGAGAGACCCCTTGTCAAAGGCCTTTTCTTAGGTTGGTGTGCTGGGCACCTTAATAGGCCCCCAGCCATCCCCTCTTCTGCCCCCAGCCTCCAGGCCTTCCCTGGGTTGCCAGCCCATGCGGACAGAACAGGTGGGCATGGGATGGTCCCTCCTGGAGGGAATCACAAGATTTTCCTGTCCTTCCCTCAACAGTAGGGTTAAGGGCACAGGGTGGAGGGCAGGCAAAATCTAGCTTCCGGTTCTCTACCAAATCCTTTCTTGATCTGGAGACCAGCTCAAGCAAGCATAGTGTTTGGGGAGACCCCATGTCGAAGGCCTTCTCCCTAGCTTGGGGGTACTGGGAGCTTGATAGACCACAAACCATCCCCTCTTCTGTCCCCATCCCACAGGCATTCCCTAGTTGCCAGCCCAGGGGGCCAAAAACTGTGAGTCCTAACTTGGGGTGTGCTGAGATTTGCTCGGTTGCACTAAGGTAGTCTCTGGCAATTTCTTACCAGACTACATGTCTAAAACTGTGCTGGGGCTAGTGCCCATGTACACGCAGTATATATTAATAGTATTCCCTACCCTTAAGTTATGTTTTGTGTATGGAGAATATCCATTTTGTATTCTTCCCATTCACTCCCCTACAAAGCTCATTTTTATTCTTTAACTCTCTGACCCCCAACCATCATTACCTCACATTTACTCTTTTTAACTTCAGTACTGCACAGTCCTAATCACAGACCAAATAGTTTACTGGATTTAACAACCCCCAACAATTTCAAAAGACATAAAATGAACACATGTCTTTTGAATATTTTTTGTGTATTTTCTTTGACAGTTATAACTCTTACTAAATATTCTCATACACAGATGATTCTACCCACTTTTTATCTTTTCTTTTTCTTGTGTGATGTCCAATAAGGAATTTTGGTGAAAGAGTCCCTCACTTTAATGCTTATGATTGAACTATGTTATGGGGATAGTTGAACTTGTTTCTACGGCCCCTATACACACAGATAACGCCAGATGGGTACTGTTCCTTGTTTGCATAGGCACATTAAAACAGGAAAATACTATACATTCAAATAAGTTCTTATCTAATAGAGATTTGAACACACAAATCTTGTAGTGCAATGGGACCTTACACCCTGAACATTGATATTATGACCTGTCACAGGCATCAGAAGAATGGGCATTCTCCATTCACCCCTGAACCAGAGAAGCTCTCTACAAAACATCCAAGTTTTTTTATTACAACACCTAAAAGAAATCCTCTACCAGGGAAGATCCTACCGCTGCTCTGACATTGATCTGCTCAAAAGAGACTTCCCTTAACACTAAGAAGACTTGATAACAACAATGATCAGCTTACAGGACAGGGCTCTCTGCATTGCCCTTTAATTGTGAGGTGAAACTAGAGAACACTTTACACCATCCTGACTTCAATGTAGGATGTGCAGATTCCAGGATCTTTAATACAGAAACATGATACCAACAACAGAGTCTGTGTGAAAAATAAAAGTGTATTGGCACTACAGACAATGATTTTAATTGGACAAACTAGTTTGCCTGAGCCTAGAGGGGGTATTATGCCAGAAAACTTCAGGGGTATGTTCTCCTAGTATTTAGGCCTAGACTTTTCCTTTCTATGTCCCTCAAATTCCGGTGGGCCTATGCAGACAATAATTGTCACTATAACACGTTTTTACTGTGCTCCTTTGACTCTAATACTTAAGAAAAACAATCCACTTAAACTTTTGAGGTTAACTTAAACTAATATATATGTGCATGGAAATGTAAAAAAGTACTATGCCTTCAATGTTTAAGGAGTTACATAAGTCTTATGTCTTTAGATTGCTTTGTGTGCTGCTAAGAAATATTCTGTATTACAATCTGGGGACTTGTGGGACAAAGTAATTGTGCATGGGTTCTGTTTTATTTTACTTAAAGTCCTTTGGCTGAAAGTTCAAAGTTAAGTTATCAACAAGGGGACTTCTGAGAATTCTGTTTATGGGTGATTGTATTTCCACTGTAACTTTACCTTGTTCTCTTTTTTTGCATCTCTGTTTTCATAATAAAAAATAAAAATTGGGGCCCGGGAGATAGCATGGAGGTAACGCATTTGCCTTTCATGCAAAAAGGTCATCAGTTTGAATCCCGGTGCCCCATATGGTCCCCCGTGCCTGCCAGGAGCAATTTCTGAGCATGGAGCCAGGAGTAACCCCTGAGCACTGCCGGGTGTGACCCCAAAACCAAATAAATAAATAAATAAAATAAATAAAATAAAAATTAAAAAAATAATGAATAGTTCTCACAACAATGGAAGTCTCTGTGCTCTGTCATACATAAAAATTCATTTAAAAATCATTATCTTTTCATTATCTACTCTTCATTCAAAATTTTATCTTTCTCAAATTTATAACAATTAGTGTCTTCATATTAGCTAATATATAGCAGTGAAGACATCAGACATTTTGTTTCTTTGATGATGTGAATGCCATTATATTTTGGCATCCACAAATTCGTATTTTTATCTCAGAACATATTGAACATATCACTTCTTACAAATTATAGTCTACTTTCTATTTTCAACTTTCAAAGTCTTTTTGGAATATAAAGAACACTTAAAAAAGTCAATAAACATGACATGCCATCTTGAATGATTTGTATTGACATTTGCAAGGAATAATCTTTCAAAAGTTTTTTTGAAGGATGTGAATTGATACTTGTAGAAATAGGGACTTTTACATACACAGCATTCTCAAATTTCACAATCAAGGGTGGAAAGCAATGAGATTTCTATACATATGAATTCAAAATACATGGTACACCAAGAGTCAGTCTACATAAAGTCTTTTATTGACTAATTTAGTAAACAAAATTATATTTTATTCAATATAAATAAAATCATAAGATTAAAATAATAAAGTATTAATTATTAAATATGTATGCATATGACCAGTTTGAATTATGAAAATTAATACATTCAAGAGATTTTTTCAACTATATATTGTCTAATATAATAATGCACAACATAGAAAATATTTTCAGTAGGCACAAAACAATTGGAAACAGTAAAATAGGAAATTGTAAAATAGGATATCATCTGACAAACACAATTCTATGATGTGTTAATATATCAAAATCACATCAAATATAGATTGAATTAAAGTCCATGATCAAATTTTATTAATTTAGAGTCAAATTATATTATGATTTTGCCTTTTGATTTTGGTATTTCTCTGGAGATTATTTGGTAGTTTCTCAGGGAACTCTTCTGGTAATTCTCATGGAATTATTTGTAATTCTGGTGATCTAACAGGGGCCAGCTACATGCAAGGCATTTATCCAACCCAATGAATTATTTTAATACCCTCATATTAAAATTAAAGACCCTCCTCAATTTATTAATTTTCTAATCCATAATAGTCCAAGGAAAACTTGATCAGAAAGATTTTCCTTGAATAATGTATTTTGTTTTAAAATGTATAATATGCGATACATATTTCATATTTCACATACTTCAGAGGCATAACATTACTAATTTTTACTAACATATTAATCTGTTCAAGATAATTTCTTAAGGATACTTATGTTAAAAACTTAATACTAAAATGCACAGATAGTAAATTCAATTTGCATTAACATTTTATTGAAATAGATTATTCTATTTTTCACAATATAGTTATATATGTAAGCATTTTATGGTTAATACTCTACAGCTTTCCCTGTTGGATTTTAAAGATCACTTCCCTGATTGCCTGATTCAATAGAGACCCTGATATAATTTCCTTGTATACTAGAATCCTTAATTATTAAAAAGGAATTTCTTGGTCACTATTGGTAGTAATTGTTGGTGTTCATTGGGGTGAATGGGTGGATCCTGTGTCAGATTCTGTGCTTGTTGCTGATGTGGTTGATGGAATGAGGGTTTCACTGGTTTCTTCATAAGGAATATCACTGCTTCCTGGATTTACCATGGCTGATATGCAGATATTTTCAGTAATGCATATTCTAACATGTCTAGTAGTTTCTACTTTTTCATTCTTCTTACATTCCTTTTTGGAAAAACAAGCACACTCAAATTTTTCAGAAAATTGCTTTAGATCTTGAACGGAGGGTTCCCCAAATACTATAAACTTATTACAGTAGCTATATTTAATTTCAAAATTATTTGGGTTCAGGTGAAGATAGTCGCTTGAATTCCAGTCTTTCCTGACACAATATCCTTGATTTTTACAAAGTACTTGGTTGCACAATTTACTTGCTAGAGTGACATTTATTAAGTACCGAGCTGTCATCCCCATTAATTCGTCCTTTAAACATGTACAATATTCCTGCAAATTATTAAGAAAGGCAGAATATTGAGAAACAAATTAGTTTACATGTGAATCAATTCATTATAATAATTGATATATAGGAAGTATAAAACAAGATTTGATGAGAATAATAAACTGAATGTTCATTATTTTAAAATTACTATTATTTCTAATATTTTAACAAACATTTCTAAATGAATGTTACATTGCAATTTCATGCCATTAATGTGTGATGGACATTTTATCTTTCTTAATACTGGTCTTCCAAATAACTGATGAACTTATAGAGCTGGAGACAAGAAAAATAAATCAGTTGAGCATGGACTTACTACTGTGGTAGGAGCCCCAATTACACTAATGACTGAGTAAATTTAGAAATCTTTCTTTGTTTTGTAGAAAAAGAACTCCCAAGATGTTTTCAGGAGGAATCCATGGGCTGTTCACAATTCTCTTAATGAGGGCTCCAGAATGTGGTGGAGCTCAGTCCTCTCAGTGCTTCTGAACTAACATGATCCTCTCAGGATTGAACTTGGGACCAGATCAGACTGGGTTGAGTGAATAAAAAATATACACTATAGTTCTTGAGATCAGATATGCACTGAGTGCTTGTAAAGCATATTCCTACTATCTCCCATTCACAGCCATACTTTTTAAGACTTCTTTCTTAACCAGATGATCTTGGCTAAGATCATCTTAACTAGATTATACTTCTGCAACATAATATATAAAATAAGGATAAAGTAGCACCTGCCTGATAAGATGAAAAAATACAAAAAAGATAAAAAATATTTAGCACAAGAAGTGTCTATTGGGGCCCGGGAGATAGCATGGAGGTAAGGCATTTGCCTTTCATGCAAAAGGTCATCGGTTCAAATTCCGGTGCCCCATATGGTCCCCCGTGCCTGCCAGGAGCAATTTCTGAGCATGGAGCCAGGAGTAACCCCTGAGCACTGCTGGGTGTGACCCAAAAACCAAAAAAAAAAAAAAAAAAGAAGTGTCTATCATCCATTAACCCATGATAAATAATAAAAACCATAATAAATAACACAATTTTTATTCAACCTCAAACAGTTTTGAAAAGTGGCTTCTAACATTAAATTTGAAATAATTAAAAAAGTTTAAACTAATTAAACTTATATTAAATATGATAAAAGTTCAAGTTATGGACAAAGTATGAACTTCCTTTAGTGGCCAGAGAGATAGTAGAATAAACAAGGATTTGCATTGCATGTGGCTGACCTGGTCTTGATTCCTGGAATTTCATGATGACCTGAGCCTGACAGGAGTAATTTCTTAACACAGAAAAATAAGTATTCCCTGAGAACTGTCAGATTTAACCTCAAAACAAAAAAAAATAGATAACAGAAATATGCTTATTTGGCAAAATATGAATAATGAACAATAAAATGTTTCAAACTGAGTTCTCTACATTATATTAATGGGACTTTTCTCAGAGTGTTTCTTTTCTTTCATTGGGGGGGGATGGAATAGGGCAGGGGTTGACTCTACTTAGGGTTTATACCTGGAGATGTTTAGGAAGCATATGCATTCCCATTGATGGAAATTAAGTCAGCTCTGTAAGGAAGTGATTAAAATAGCCCTGTTTCTCTAGAATGCTAATATTGAGGGATATTTTTAAAGATGCATAAGCAGCTCAATGAAGCAAATAACAAGATTAGTTGATCAGACTACTATAGAATTGGTTGGGGTAGGTTTCAAACAAGTCAAGGTACATTTTGGCAGATTCTCTGGAACCTATTTTTATTACATTTATTTATAGACTTTAGTTAATGGTGATCAACATATCAATTTTATAAAACTATTCTCACTATGTTTCTTTGGAACATTGACTGGAAATATATATATGTTAAAAGTAAATATTCATAGTATTATATTTATCTTGTGGCTCAGACTGATCACGTGAGCCATAAAATATGTAGAAGCGTTTTTAACCTGGAAAAATATTCATTTTATTTATTTACTTATTTATTTATATTTTGGTTTATGAGCCACACCTGGTGGTGCTCAAGGGTTACTCCTGGCTATCTGCTCAGAAATAGCTCCTGGCCATCACAGGGGACCATATGGTATGCCGGGATTCGAACCAATCACCTTAGATCCTAGATTGGCTGCTTGCAAGGCAAATGCCATTGTGCTATCTCTCTGGCCACTGGAAAAATATTCATGAAATGATTCTTGTAGAAAATATTTTAAGGAAAAGACTGATTAAAAGAATTTCTAGCTTTAAGGATAGAGAAGGTATCATAAAATAATATGCCTTCCAGAATCAGCACCCAATGCAAATACTTTTACTACCACAAACAGAAATGAACATATTCTGCAATATTTATGAACTTGTAGAAAAAAGAAAACTTTGCTGATTGTTTAATTATCAGTCCTTTACATTGACTTTGAACTTCTAACTTAAAGAAGTATAGGGTAGCAATGAATTTTTGTTCCATAAACCCTTATTTGTTGTAATTTTTATGGAAGAATAAGAATGCCCAATCCCAATCCTTTAATAGACTTTATAGTGTTTAGATTAAAATACAACTTGTCATCACTAGTATATAATCTGATATCTTTTGTCTGTTCACATGTATATACCTCTTTCATCCACTAGACAAGCTAATTGCTTCAATCCATAGCAAGTTCATATCAAGATACACTTATTGCTCTCTTAGAAAGCTTAGTAGTATAATTTGAACAAAATAAATACTGTATTACCATTCATTTAACCTTTGTGGGATAATAACTTTGTAGATGCCATTTTACATGGTTTCATATCTCCTAAGTCTGCATATCATTTACATATTAAAATTTTTCTGATATTATTATTATATTTATATTATTAAATTGATTTTATTATTGGAATAATAATTGAATGTTATAGAAATGGAGCAAACCCATCTATATATTTAATTATAACATAATACATATCTAGTTTGATGAATTTAAAATATACATTTTCCAAGAATATTGAATTTGATTTTGATAGATGAATTAGTATTGTTTCCCACATCAATATTAATATAAATTTCATGAGTATAATATATTTAGTACTAAGTTTCACATGCAAAGGGTATATGAAATTTTCTACCTAGTATAGGTGTAATTGTAGTGACCCATAGAGACAAGGGTTAAGTTAATATAGAAAATATTAATTAGAATTGTTGAGAACAGACAGGGAGGAGCCAGAGGAGTGTGGCTGCTCCACTTCGCTCTGCACACATCGTTTAGCCAATGAATAAAACCACAACACGTAGAAAAACCCACAATACAAATGTAACAATGGGGAAACAATGCAGCCCTCGCCAGACATAGAGAATGACGATGGCAACTCTGATGACTTGAACGTGGCTAACCAACTAGTCAGTCTCTCAGATAAGGAGTTTAGAGAGAAATATGAAGGATGGACAAAGAACTCAAAGAAAGTATAGAAGAGAACACTAATAAGAATCAAGAGGGGGACGGGCGGTGGCGCTGGAGGTAAGGTGCTCCTTGCCTGTGCTAACCTAGGACGGACCGCGGTTCGATCCCCGGTTCCCCAAAAGGTCCCCCGTGCCTGCCAGGAACGACTTCTGAGCGAATAGCCAGGAGTAACCCCTGAGTGTCACCGGGTGTGGCCCAAAAACCAAAAAAAAAAAATCAAGAGAATATGAAGATAGAAATAAGAAAACTCCAAACTGAAATTTCAGGTCAAATAACAGGTGTGAAAAGCTCAGTAGATGAATTGAAGAAAAACATGGTTGAGCTTTCCCAGATGTTAACAGCAGCTGAGGATAGAATTAGTACACTGGAAGATTAGATGAATAACAATTTCATAGAGCAGAAGAAATTGGAAAAAAAGCCTTAAAGCAAATGATCAAACAATGGAGAAATTACTCAAAGAATGGGAACAGATGAAAATAGAAGTCTATGATAAGCTCAACAGAAACAACTTAAAAATCATTGGAGTCCCAGAGACCCAGAAGAAAATCTCCAGGAAGAATCAATGGTCAAGAACATCATTAAAGTGAAACTACTAGAGCTAAAGAATACATGCGATCAAATTCTGCAAGCCCGAAGAGTACCAACTAAAAGAGACCCCAGAAAAAAACACCCCAAGACACATCCTAGTCACAATGATGAATCCCACAGATAGACAGAATTCTGAAAGCAGCAAGATCGAAAAGAGAAATTACATTTAAGGGAGCATCCTTGAGATTTACTGCAGACCTGTCACCGGAAACACTCAAGGCCAGAAGGCAGTGGTGGGACATAGTGACAAAAACTCAATGAAATAAATGCTTTGCCTTGAATACTGCACCCAGCAAAACTAACTTTTAGGTTTGAAGAAACAATAAATGGTTTCACAGACAAACAACAGCTCAGAAACTTTACAGACTCAAAACTATTCTTAAAAGAAAAACTGAACGGTCTACTTTAAGACAAGACTGACTAACAGACACACCAAGCTTCAATATAAAGATGGCACTCACTCCCAGGACCATTCTTTCTCTCAATGTCAATGGACTAAATGCACCTGTTAAGAGATACAGAGTGGCTAAATGGATCAAAAAATTCAATCCAACCTTCTGCTGCCTACAAGAAACGCACCTGAATAGTCAGAGCAAACATAGACTAAAAATCATCCAAGCAAACACACACATAAAAAAGCTGAGTGGCCATACTAATATCAGATTATGCAAACTTTATACTTAGGAAAGTTGTAAGGGACAAAGATGGACATTTTGTATTAATCAAGGGATACATACAGCAGGATGAAATCACTCTCCTAAACATATATGCACCGAATGAGGGGCCAGCAAAATATTTAATAAAATTGTTGACAAATCTGAAAAATAATATCTATAACAACACAATAATTGTGGGAGACCTCAACACGCCATTTTCAACACTTGACAGGTCAACCAGACTGAAATCCAGCAAAAATATACTATACCTGAAAAGAGAAATGGAAGAAAGAGGCCTAGTAGATATATACAGGACAATCCACCCCTGAAGTCTTGATACACATTCTTCTCTAATGTACATGGGACATTGTTCAGGATAGACTACATGCTAGCACATAAATATAAAGAGGATAGAAATTTTGCAGGCTACCTTCACTGACCACAAGGCCCTGGAATTATATGTGAACTACAAAGGGACACAGAAGAAAAACTTTAATACCTGCAAGAATTGTTTAGAAATCTATAGTGTACTCAATAGAGTGACTGAAAGATCTAAAATATTCTCTTACATCTGATAGATTGTACAATGAGTAGGGTGCATGCTTTGCATACAGTTGACCTGTGTTCAATTCCTGGTATTCTATCTGTTCCCCTAAACAACATGGGATAATTCCTGAGTGAAAAGCCAGGAATAAGCCCTGAAACAAAGCGAATTTTGAAAAATTGATATTGAAGAGTTAAGGCCTTATCCTTATAAAACATAAAGATGAAATTACTGATACCATGATGTAAACATACAAAATTTAGTAACTAATTTGATAATACTAAGTAAACAATTGAAACAATAATTAACTGATTTTTATACAATGAAGTAGAATGGTGTGAAACTACATATATTTTACTTAAATCAATACAATAGATAAAATTATCCTCAAAATTATCAATCATAGGGGCCCGGGAGATAGCATGGAGGTAAGGAGCTTGCCTTTCATGCAAAAGGTCATCGGTTCGAATCCCGGTGCCTCATATGGTCCCCCGTGCCTGCCAGGAGCAATTTCTGAGCATGGAGCCAGGAGTAACCCCTGAGCACTGCCGGGTGTGACCCAAAAACCAAAAAAAAAAATTATCAATCATAGTATATTGAAATAACTCACTGGAATGCTTCTTACTACATTTATTAGCACAATTTCTGCTTTTTATAAGAGTTAATTATGGTGGTGTTTAAAATCAAGTCATAACATTGATGAGTATTTGGCTATCAGGTCTCATAAGCAAAAAATTAAGAGGTAATGGATGTATCTATTATGCATAGCTATGGCAATGACTGAATTTACTAAAATGAAATGAAGGAGCTATTGATTTGGATATAGATTAATAATCCTACCTTGAATTTAGCAACCTTGTTTAAATTCCTTGCGCCATATCATCTTCCAAGTGTCACTGAGCTTAGCTATGAAGTGTCCCAAATATCTCTGCGTGTGGTGTTAAATGTACCTGAACTTTGGTATAATGTGGTCCGTAGTTCTATTTCACCTCTGTAATTTTGTAATCTGTGTGACCACAAGGTAAAATTTTCAGTGCCTCCTCATTCTGAGCACTGAACTGCTGATCTGGTTGACTAGACTCACAGGAGAAGGTTCCAGAAACTACTGAGGTCCACTTGTTAAGTCCCCAACTCAATACAAAGAAAGTATGATTAAGTGATTTGTGTAATTTTCATATTCAATATTTTAAGTAATTTACAGTTAAAAGAATGATAGATTTTCTCAAATTACCAATGAAACAGAGGAAACACAAGTTATATAAAACTCTATTGATAACAAGGGCATAAAAGAACTATCATTCAAATGAGAAATGTAAAGGGTAATAGAAATGGTAGCAGAAATATATGTAATGGAGCACAAGGTGACAAAACTAGAGCAATGACACTAATAGAATATAGTTATGATAACACTGAAGGACAAGAGCAAAGTGATAACAAATTGGTAGGGCACTTGCCTTGCATATGGTCATTCTGGGTTCAAATCTCACCAGTACATATGGTACCCAAAAATCTCACCTGAATTTTGCTGAGTATAGAGCTAGGAGTAAGACTTGAGCAAAAAAACAAAAAGCAAAAAAGTTTTTCCTCCCTCCAAAAATAACAAGCAAATGAAATGAAGGATTATTTATTCTGACATGAATAATAAAAATATGTTCTGAAAATCATGATAGAAGATCTGAAAGTTAAGAATAAAATAAAAATTTAAGAGTGAAAAATTAAATTCTATACTCATACTAACTGGAAAATGTCTGATTTGTAACTCATTAAATATAGTGTGCACAGTACTTAGCAAATAATAAAATTAGCATAAAGGATTCCATAAAGTTTCCAGGAAAAATATATGAATCCAAAAAGGTAGATGCTCGAAATCTGGGAAGATAATAATAAGAATTAAGAACATACCAAGATTGTAAAAATATTGGGACCATAGGTGCTGGCCTTAACTGTAGTCAAATTAAGTTTGACCCCGCCCCCCCATATTTTCCAATGAGCCCTGAGGAGAATGATCCTGAAAACAAAGCCAGGAATATGCCCTGAGCATTACCTGTTATGATACAAAACACTATTTTTTTTCTACATTTATTTTCTGACATTTTTAAGATTCTACTAAAGAATTAACTTATTTTAGTTAGGGTTGAAGAATTCGCTCACTGAAATTGTTATGCTTTTTTAATAACTTGGTAATAAAACCAGAGAAAGCAAAAGACTTTTGCTATAGACTATAGAAATATTATCTTAAAAGAATTTCACAAAGTCTACTGCAATTTAAGTAATTTTATAAATGAAATAAAGGCATGACTATCTGATGAGCAATAGAACAAAGAGTGATTTCAGGTCTTAGAGGGTAGAGTCTTTTCTCTTTACTTACTAGACAAAGACCCCAAGCCATGACACCGTTAGGTATTCTCCGTAGCAAATTCATCACTGTTGTATCCACATCCATAGAGAAAGAAAAGTTTATCTCCAGATCCAGGTAACAAACTTATTCTTGCTTTGAGAAAAAGACTTTGAAGATGTGGAGGCTAAAATACTAATTTGAAAGGTTTAACAAGGATGACAATACAGAGAGAAAATAGTTATGTCTTTATAGGGAAAGTCTTGTTGTGTGGAAGAAAATGCAGTTAGAAAATCAAATTTAATCAGAAGACACTGTCTTTTGATCTATGCAAAGAAAAACCCAGGATTGCTAATTACAGAAGACTGATTTTGACAACTGCGACTGAGCAGGACTTTTCCTGGGACCATAAAGAAAGACTTTGTCCTAGTCTACATTATAGGATTTATGCAAAAATCAAGCTATCTAATGGTAGAGTTCTAACTTTGACAACCACGACTGAGCAAAATATTTGGAACCATAAGAAAAGACTCTAATTTAGGCCTAGTCTAGGATCTTTGCAAAAATCAACATCACGAATTATAGAGAATTGATTTTGAAAACAACAACTGAGCAGAACATTTCCTAGCACCATAAAAAGACCTTGGGATTTGCAATAAACATGTCTGGTGCCTGTAGATTCCATGACAGTATGCTTCAAGGGTGGAGAAACCGTGTATCTCTTAGGCCAAAATAATTCACTTTCTAATTTGCCCACTACTTACTGTGCCAATGCAAGAAAAGAAAGAAACAAGCAAAAACCTTGCCACACACACCCATTCCTTAATTTATTTTGGTGTTATTGTGTTTTGTTGTTGTTGTTTTTTTGTTTTGTTTTCCTATGGTTTGGTTTTTTTTCTTTTACTTTTTTCTTTTTCTTCTTTCTTGTTCGTTCTTTCTTTTAAATTTATATTTATAACTCGTAAACAGGGGTTCCACCTAGCTTCCTTTCTTTTTTAACAGAATCATAGAATATGATTCATATTGTTTCTCTCAGAAATTGAAAAATAAAAGTGAGTATTAATAAGTGCAAGTAGTCTCAGGAACATTGATTGGAAATAAAAAATGATGTTACCTGAATACCCACCCCAAAGTGAATGAAAATAAAATCAAGAAACCCAATCTGCTACAAACTATACACAAAAGGGACCTGTTACACTAGCAGTCCAGGGGGCAAAGGTTGGAAATATAGGATGTTTGTTGGCAACAGAAGTGGAAGGAGGTCAACACTGTTGGAAGAATTTGCCATAATTCACTGTCAATCTGTACTTTAAATATAATTGTGAAAAACTTGCTATTCACATTGGTACAAATAAAAATTATTAAAAAGTAATAACAATAAAAGTAGGTTCACTGCCAGAGTATATTGCTAATATATAACTTAAATATAAAATATTCTGTTTCTTCCAAAAAATGAATTTCAGGAGTGTTTGGTTCATTTCTTTGAAGAATGTCATGGGTATCCATGGAGGAATAAATCTGTACAATGCTTTGGGGAGTATTGCTATTTAAATGATGTTAATTTTCCCAGTACTTGAATAGCTAGAGAAATGCAAAATGAAGCAATGAAATCCTCTTCAACAAGTGGTGTTGGGACAATTGGTCAGCCACATGCATAAAAGCGAACTCAGTCCTCCATCTAACATCATGCATAAAGGTCAAATACAAATGAATTAAAGACCTTGACTCACACCTGAAACCATAAGGTAAATAGAAGAACATGTAGGTAAAACTCTCCATGACATTGAGACAAAAGATATATTCAAGGTGGAAACATCACTCTCCAAACAAATAGAAGCAGAGATAAACAGATGGGACTATATTTAGCTGAGAAGCTTCTGCACCTCAAAGGAAATTGTTACTAGAATACAAAGACTGTCCACAAAATGAAAAAAGTCTGCACCTAATACCAATCATAAGGGGATAGTATCTAAGACATGAAGGTACTGACAGAACTAAAAAAGAAATAAACTTCTAACCCCATTCAAAAATGGGGATAAGAAATGAAAATAAATACAGATGACCAAAAGGCACATGAAAAAATGCTCCACATCATCAAATCAAACAAAACAAAATAATGAGGTACCAACAAACACATGACAGGAACTGGTACATAACACAAAAAGCAAGAAGAATTAGTGCTGGCGGGGATGTGGAGAGAGAGGAACTCTCTCATTTACTGCTGGTAGGAATGCTGTCTAGTTCACCTTTTATGGAAACAATAAGTAGAGTTCTCATAAAACAGGAAATTGAGCTCCCATATGGTCCAGCTATACCATTCCTAGGGATATACCCTAGGAACACAATACAAAAATGTCTTCTGAACATCTATATTCATTGAAGTACTATTAAAAATTACCCAAATTGGGAAACAACCCAGATGCCTGAAAACTGATGAGTGGCTAAAGAAACCATGGTACATATAAACAATGGAATACTATGCAACCTTCAGAAAAAATGAAGTCATGAAATTTTTCTATACATGATGGACATGAAAACTATTATGCTGGGTGTAATAAGTCAGATGGAGAGATACTCAGAATAGTCTCAATCATCTGTGTGAAGAAAAATAAAAGACATTATTATAATAATATACAGAGACAATAGAAATGAGGGCTGGTAGAACTGGCCATGATATGAAAGATTGGTGAGTTCAGTTAGAGAAATAACTACACTAACAACTATTATGATATTTATTGTGTGTGAGAGAAGTAGAATGCCTGTCTCAAATACAGGCAGGGGTGGGGCAAGAGGGAGAGTGTAGGCAATGGTGGTGGGAATGTTGCACTGGTGAAGAGGGCTGTTTTATTTTTTTACAACTGAAACCTAACTGCAAACATTTTTTGTAATTATGATGCTTAAATAAAAATATTATTGTAAAAATAAAATATAGAACAAAACAAATATTTTAATATGATGCAAGTTGCATTAAATTTTTTTTAGGAAAATGAACACTCAATATAGTAATTTCTCAAATGTCCTTATTAAGC
Organism: Crocidura indochinensis; assembly: GCA_004027635.1. Classification (NCBI taxonomy): domain Eukaryota; kingdom Metazoa; phylum Chordata; class Mammalia; order Eulipotyphla; family Soricidae; genus Crocidura; species Crocidura indochinensis. Next base: position 5,604 of record PVKC010000401.1, on the reverse strand, counting down.
TTCCATATTATTCAGCAATTCTCTCCTTGGAATATACCTCAGGATTCAAAAACATAATTCAGGAAAGACATCTTTATTTCTATTTTCATTGCTGCACTATTCTCAATAGCTAAAACCTGGAAAAAAAGCAATACCTAAAAGATCTATCTGGTAACAGAAACTATGGCATAAGTACACAATGAAACACTACATAGCTGTAAAAAATAAAAATATAGTAATGTAATTTGATGATATGTGTATGGATCTGGAGAGTTTCATACTGAATGAAGTTAATCAGAGGGAAATGAACATACACAGAATGATCTCTCTCATATGTGGAATATAAAGAAACCTCATAAGGCTAAAAAACGCTCTAAAGTCAATAGAAACAAAGAACATGAGAACTGTTCTTCAATAAGAATCTTGTCACTGGATTGGAAGTTCGAAGCATATGCTAGGGAAAGAAATACTAGAACAGTCATAGAGGGAAAAAGTGACTTTTCCAGGAACAAGCAGGGTGGAATGGCAGAGGGAGGCTGGGAAGTTGGTGGCAGAAAGTTGATACTGATTATGGCACTAATGCTGGAACATTATATGTCTGAACCTTAATAATCAATAAAGTTCTAATTCAAAGAGATTTTAAAAATTAAATATTAAGAAATATAGGGCCCGGGAGAGAGCATGGAGGTAAGGCATTTGCCTTTCATGCAAAAGGTCATCGGTTCGAATCCCGGTGCCCCATATGGTCCCCCGTGCCTGCCAGGAGCAATTTCTGAGCATGGAGCCAGGAGTAACCCTTGAGCACTGCCGGGTGTGACCCGAAAACCAAATATATATATATATATATATATATATATATATATATATGTATGTATATATATATATAAATCAAATAGACACTACTATAATTTGACCTTAAAGGATTTTACATCTCCTTTAATGATGTTTTGAACAATTTAATATTATTATAAAATCTTACTTTTGATTGTCTACACATATGCTTTCTCAAATCCATTTGATTTGCATCTTGTACTTCCCCCACCAAACTGCTTCTCCTGAATAGTTTTCTATATCAGAGGCATCTCCTTTTATTTAAAAAGCATCCAACAAAGACCATGGTTATGTTCCTTTTTTAAATTCTACTGACAGACATGAAACTTTACTGAAAATAAATAAAATAAAAATTTATTTAATAATATATAATATAACATAATAATTTTAATAATTTAAAGCATTAGTAATTATTAGTCTAGAAATTCTACAAAGAAAATCTCAGACAGATTTGAACTGTGACCATTGTTTGCTTAGCTCTACAATACACTATCTTATTTAGTACTTAATGAATAAATGATGTTCAAAAGAGTAAGGTAATGGATTAAAAGAAAAATAAATCATACTAAATGTCATTACTTCTTTTAATAGTGTTTACAATATTAGAAAAATCACCCTATACTCTTGTCAGTAAATTAAAATTATAATATTGCTTTTGCTTCATAAAACTATAGAATTTCGGGGCTGCAGTGTTCGCGCTAGAGGTAAGGTGTCTGCCTTGAAAACGCTAGCCAAGGAAGGACCGTGGTTCTATCCCCTGATGTCCCATATGGTTCCCCCAGGGCAGGGGCATTTTCTGAGAGCTTAGCCAGAGTAACCCCTGAGCATCAAACGGGTGTGGTCCTCCATAAACACAAACAACAACAAAAAATATATAATTTCAATCAATTTCACTTTTTTTCTCATTCCACTAAATCAAATTGATTTGTCTCCTTCCCAATTTGGTTATTAACTGACTTAAATAAGTAAATATATTTCTCCCTATGAATAAATGCACAGGGGTGCGTGTTGTGGCACAAGTAGTAGGGCATTTGCCTTGCACAAGCTAACCTAGGACAGATTTCAGTTTGATCCCTCAGTGTCCTATATGTGCTCCCAAACCGGGACCGATTTCTGAGCTCATAGCCAGAAGTTAACCCCTGAGCATCACCAGGTGTGGTCCAAAAAAAAAAAAAATCAAATGAATAAATGCACAGATGTTTGATTTACTCATTATAATTAAGCCACATGCATAACACTTATTTCATTATCCCATATCAGAATGCCAAAATATTAAATCTCAAAACATTTTCAGCTATTTAGTATTAATTCAACTTACTATGTATATGGTTAAATGTCCAGTTTGCATTATTACAATTCCAGAGACACCGAGAGCAAAACTTTCACCAATTGTATGCACAAGATCAATCTAGAAAATGTAATAGATAGTTAATAGAAAAATATCATGAAAATATCATTTATAAGAAGGTAATAGCAAAATTAAACATGCTGCACTAACAATGGATTAGCTAATTCGTCATCACTTACTACCTTATTTTTTTTGTGGGCCACACCTGGTGATGCTCGGGGTTTACTCTGGGCTATGCTCTCAAAAACTGCTCTTGGCTCAAGAGATCCTATGGGATGCTGGGGATCAAACCCAGGTCTGTTCTGGTCAACTGTGTGCAAGACAAATGCACTACTGCTGTGCTATAGCTCTGGTCCCTTATGACCCTTTTTAAACAATCACTGTTGTCCTGTTACAAAAATACTTATAATTATGTTAATTTTTTCAATTGTCAAGAAAGCACGTACTTGGAAGTAAATAAAAGATGAATTATTGCATGTCTATACTATTTCATTCCCATGGTTAAAAGAACATATAATTAAATTAAAAACAACATATAAGATCTGGCAAGATAGCATGGAGGTGAGGTGTTTGTCTTGCACGTGCAACGTCGGTGGTTAGAGTACGGCATTCCATATGGTTCCAGGAGCCTACCAGGAGCAATTTCTGAGCGGAGAGCCCAGGAGTAACCCCAGAGCTCTGCTAGGTGTGAACAAAAACAAAACAAAAACAACAACAACAACAAAACCAACATATACACTTATCTGTTATTTGTACGTTGGTAGAAAGTTACCTGAAAGCTCTTTCTTAAAGGCAATTAAAAGCTGGAGAGATAGTTAAGATGGCAGAACAATTGCCTTGCATGTAGCAGATCAAGTTGAATGCTTAGCAACCCATATAGTCCCATACCACCACCACCACCCCGCCCCAGGAATGATCCTAAGCAATGGGCATAGAAATAAGTCATTAATAAGTGTGTTGTGACTTAACAAGAAGATAAATATAAAATAACCGATGCATTTTACTCCTTTAAAAATGCACTCAACTAAATCAGAAAGTACAGGTAGGGAGCATCCCATATGGTCCCTGGGCATTGACAGCCAATAAGGATTCCTGAGTGCAGAGCAGGAGTAATTCCTAAGCATCACGGCTGTGCGCCATGATACCTTCTTTAACCCTTGCCTCCAAGAAAAACAAAACCACAAAAAATACAGTCAAATTCCAATTAACAGCACAGTGGACAGTATTTCATAAGTATCCTACCTTGGCTTACTTACCTCAGTAAGAAATTCTCCGGGCTTATCAACAAAAGATGGTCGTACATACAAAAAAACAGGTAATGGGTTTTGCGGATTACGTACTTTAGAAAGCCGAAGGGCTTCCCTAACAAGATTCCGAATATAGAGGGCAGCCTTTATAGATGATTGTAAACTTAAATACAAATAACCGGATGGATAAAGGGCAGTGCTTACATTCCACAACCAGTTCAGCAGATCATTTCTCTCCATTTCTGGTTGTGGGCAACTTCCATTGTAATTAATATCATCAAAGTTGTTATTGAGACAAACAGGAAAACCGAAAAAACCCCAATAGGTTTTTTTCCTAAGTGACCTTGCCAATTCCAAACTCTTCAGCAAGTAGGTCTTCCCTGCATTTTCAAAATCGACTTTGGCAAGCTTAGTGACCTCTTCAATACTAAGATTTGGGTAATTTTGCTTAGCCAACTCAATTGATTTGTCCATGTAAATAGTTCCAGATTCCACGTTTCTAATCCACAGAGGATTCCATTTTGGACTTTCAATGACAGCTATACCTAACTTGTTCTTTGGAATGTATTTCAGAATGTCTTCATTAAGCTTCTCCAAATGGGCTTTTAGATCTCCTTTCTGAGGAAATCCCCCATTTTTTTCAGTACTTTGTTGCATGTAAGGAATGGAGCCAAATGTACTGAGGTAAAATGAGGTAATAGTTTGATTTTCGGTCTCTGGAACAGCGTTTCCTATCAATGAAAATAAGTTCAAATCCAGAGATATATTAAATTTTACAAAGCATAATGAACTTTGGACATTCCAACCCAGAACATAAGTCGTATTTGAATGTAATGGAGATGCTCTGTAATCCGCATTCAAGAAATATGGAAACAAAAGGAAAATGAACATTGCCTTGGATATTTCATTGAAGCCAACAAAGCTCCTAGAACAGATATACTTGGCCCATAGAAGATCCATGGTATGGAGTAGTAGCTATTAAAGTCACACTCTTTTTCCTACTTTGGCTTATTCAATAATTTACATAAGCAATAAACATAGAGAAAATATCATACTATATTTAAATATGATTCTTCATGCATTGTGTTTCAGATATATTTTGCAAGTTGCTCATCTACATATGGCTGAAAACGAAAAGAAATATAAAATACACAGTTACACTGGATTTCTTTAATAGGGAAAGTAAATTTACCAACATCTTAAAATTTAAGTGCTTAGACTTTAAGTTATTTTTTTCAGATCAAGTACATAATCCTATGTGTTTGGATCAAGAAATCTTGGGGCCAGAGAGATAACACAGGGAGTACAGATAGCACAGCATCCAACTAAGACCAAGGTTGGTTCGAATGCCTGCATTCCATGCCTGCCAGGAGAGATTTCTGAGCAAAGAGCCAGACAAATGCAGATTAAAAGATTGCCTTAAAATATTTTTTGAAAAAGAAGAACTTGGGGTGAGAGGGGGGGAAAAAAAAAGAAAAAGAAGAACTTAAAGAAAATAATAGGGTTTACTACAGCTATTGTAAAAAACAACAGGTTGCTCTAAAAAGGACTGAAAATTTGAAATTCCCATCTGTGCTACTAGTATATTTGAAACGTTTCTCTATGAAAACAAAAATATGAACAACTGTAGACTTATTTGGTCTTTCCTTTAGAAAATCATGACTTACCAAATATATCAGGAATTCTAAGAAAAACCTTAAAAATACACTTTCCTTATGTATAATACAAATTTATCTCATCTCAAACCATTACTGAGTACAAAAGTGAATATAAATACTTTTACTTTAACCTCCTAAACTATGCATAATTATATAACAAGTAATTATGTAGAAAGAAAATCCTTTCGAATTAAAATAAATTGTTGAAGAACATATTCTGCTTAGTATTTTCATACAATAAAAATTAAAATAAAGTAAAATAAAGAAGAAAAACATGCCTAGTAACAGTTTATACTATGAAAAAAAATGAACGGCCATATTGTTTAAAAATTTAAGCCTTTGAGGCACATGAAAAAATGCTCCTCGTCACTAATCATCAGGGAGATGCAAATCAAAACAACGATGAGATACCACCTCACACCACAGAGATTGGCCCACATCTCAAAGAATGAGAATAATCAGTGCTGGCGGGGATGTGGAGAGAAAGGAACTCTTATCCACTGCTGGTGGGAATGCTGTCTAGTCCAACCTCTATGGAAAG
>PVKC010000400.1:0-69527 GCA_004027635.1 Crocidura indochinensis | reverse complement strand
ATGTTCATATGACTGGTCCTGGTAACATCCTTTTCTCCCCTCAATTTATGAGGCTGAATGATTCAAGTTATGCTATTCTGTTTGAGATAAAAAGGTTAAGGAAAAGAGAAGAAAAAATTTGGTATCAACTACTAAAAGAAAATGAAATTAAAAAAATCACCTAATAATATCCACAAGAGTGAAAAAATGTGGAAAAAAGAAGAAGGAAAATAATATCAAAAACGGAAAAAAAAATTAAACAAAACAAAACCAGAAAAAGGAGTGGTAGGGTTTGGTGTTACCCCACTTTTTTTTGTATAGGCACAGTAAGTATTGGGGAAGTAAGGAAATTTCCATGGCCTAAGGGATTTAGGGTTTCTCCACTCTTGGATCATATTGTCATGGGAACAACCACTGGCTCCATATCTTCTCATTGTCGTATCCCAGGGGTTTTGTTTGTTTTTTGTTATGGTGGTGGTGTCAGGAAACTTTCCTCTCAGTTGTGGATGAGAAAATCAGGTCACTGTAGAAAGCAATCTCAGAATTTGCGAATGTCCTAAGACAAGGCCTAGGGTAGAGTCTTTAGGGTTCTAGAGGTTGCTCCAACATTGTTGATGTGTTCAGTTTTCTGTATCATGTGCTCCATGTTTTTGCTAGTTCCCTAAGTCAAAGTCTAGGAAATCATGGTTCCAAAGGTTCTGTTCAGTCTCTGTTATCAGAATTGGCATCTGTGCTAAGAAATCTTGATTTTTGTAAGAGATCTGGACTATAGCTTAGGGTAGGGTTTTCCTTAATGGTCTCCAGGTAAGTTCTGCCCAGTCACTGTTGTCAAAGTCAGTTTTCTGAAGTTAGTGCTCGTATTTTTCATAGTTCAAAAATGATACATCCTCTGATTTCCACTTAGTGTTAGGTGATGTGATAGGACCTCCGGTCTTAGGTCAAGTTGACATTTCCTCTCTGTCCATGTTGTCTTATTAACACTAGCACAAGTGTATCTCCCAAAAGAGGTTGGCTCCTGGTGTTGTTGCAGTGATTTGTTTCAGTTCTATGTCTGGGATTTGGGATTAGAGAATGAACAGTGTTGGATCTCGTGGAGACTGAGTTGTATCCACATGACATATGTCCAGGATAGGAGGCACCCTTGTGTAAGAAGTGTGAGTTCTTATCCTTAGAAGTTAAGATCTTCTGTCTGAGTCCATGATTTCCCCTTATTTACTATACCTATACAAAAACGTATGGTGTCCTTTTGTATTGCTGGTGCTATTCCGAGTAAGGATGACAGGCTACATATTCAGTAGCCTGTGGTGTGGCCTGAGCTTTTATCTCAGGCACGACCAATGGTTTCTTGGTTTTTGTACCAAGCAGAACCCAAGCTGAAAATATGCCTATATAAAAAAAATAAAGCAAATAGATGAAAGTGAACTTAAAAAAAAGATAAATTAAGGGGGAAAAAAGGAAAAGAAAGGTATTTGAAAAAAGAAAGTGATGGGGGAGACTATCTGTATGTTTAGGAGTATATATCTTAAGATGCATTATTGATATATTAAGCTTACATAACCTATATAGGTCTTCCAATTAGGTTTTCTGAGATACTCTTGGGGGGAGTGGAAGCCAAGGCACTTTTTTGTATCACAGATTTTGGTTTAGAGTTTAAGATATGATTTACGGCATTTTAGAGTCCTGTAATGTCCTTGAGTTGGGAGTTTTGCTGCATCTGATTCCAGTATCATGCATCAGTCCATGGTTTGACGGGGGTGAGAGGGGTCACAAGCTTGAGTCAACAGGTGTGTTGGATGTGGTTCCTTGTTGAGACACAGAATGAGAGGGTGTCTTTCGTCGAGGAGCTGGATGGTGGTTTGTTGGGGAAGGAGGTCAGACTTGGTGCCTATTAAGGTAAGAACTCAGGGAAAAGAGGGGAAATAAAGAGGGGGTAATAAATTTGGGTTGGGATATGCGGGAGTATAAAAGTCTCTGGGTGTGGAAGGGTAATGTATAAGCGGGTCTATATTCCTTATAAAGATGAATAGTTTAAGGTTAAGGCTTGGCAGTCAGAGATGACTTTCAACATTATAAAAAACAATGTTCACATAGAATATGATCTCAGAGATCTATTTGAGTGCAATCCTCCTTGTAGGGTATTCCATTTCCTTAACTATAGTGAAGGACAAGAGTATTTTTGGATGATGTTAAAAATGGTATTTGTCGCACGGGCGCATCAGCTTTTAAAAATGATTATCCATAGGAAAAAAAGACAGTACTGCAGGGCATCTGTTATGGATAATGGAGTTTTACTTTGGTTAACTGTCCTAGCACATGGTGCTCTGAGGCCAGCTCTGGCCTCTGCTGTTTGTGAATGCATAGGGGGTGGAGTTTGCCTCCACCCCAACCCAGCACCCAGGGCCCAGCTTACCAGATCTGGCCATGAAGACCCTCTGGCGTGGCTAATGGGAAGTCCAGGGGGGTCATTGGCTAGCTGTCCAGTCCAGTGCCCACCACATGCCAGTACAAGACCAAGAGAACTCCTGGCACATGGCGGCTCTGAGCACAGCTCTGGCCTCTGCTGTTTGTGAATGCATAGGGGGTGGAGTTTGCCTCCACCCCAACCCAGCCCCCAGGGCCCAGCTTACCAGATCTGACCATGAAGACCCTCTGGCGTGGGGGCGTCTGGCCCCCCAGACTAATGGGAAGTTCGGGGGGGTCTTTGGCTAGCTGTCCAACCCAGTGCCCACCACACGCCAGTACAAGACCAAGAGAACTCCTGGTACATGGCGTCTCTGAGCCCTGAAATTATATGCATTTTTAAAGATCAAACATCACTGTCTAATCAAGTGGAAGCAAAGATAAGGACATGGGACTACACAAACAAATGGGACTACATTAAACTGAGAATCTTCTGCATTGCAAGGAAACTGTGACTAGGATACAAAGGCTACCCATGGAATGAGAAACTGTTTACTCAGTTCCCATAATAATGGATTAATATTTAATAATGATAATGGATTAATATTTAAGATATACAAGGTACTGATAAAATTTAGCAAGAAAAAATTCTAACTCTATCCCAAAAAGGGAAGAATAAATGAAGAGAAATTTCCTCAAAAATGAACTACAGATGACCAAAATGCATATAAAAAGATAACCCACATCACTAATCATAGGGGAGATACAAACGAAAACAAGATACCTTCTCACACCACAGAGACTGGCACACAGAATAAGAAAAAGTACTGGCATGGATACTGAGAAAAACGTGGGTTTTCACTGCTGGTGGGAATATCATCTAGTCCAGACTTTCTAGAAAACAACATGGATATGCCTCAAAAAATTGAAAATTTGATCCAGTAATACCAATCCTAGTGATATACCCTAGGAACACAAAAACAGTAAAAATGCCCTTTACACTTCTATTTTCTATGGTTCTATTTACAATAGCCAGATTCTGGAAAGAAATCATGTGCCCACCAACAGATGAGAGGCTAAAGAAACTTTGGTACATCTACACATTGGGATACCATACAGCTGTTAGTAAAAAATAAGTAATGAAGTTTGCTTATACATAGATGGGCATGGAGATTATTATGCTGTGTGAAATGAATCAGAGAGAAAGGGCTAGGCATAGAATAATACCACTCATTTGTGAGATATAAGGAAAATAAAATGTAGTATGATAATAATATGTTGAGACAGTAGTGGTTAGGGACTGTCGAACCAGTCCATAGAAGAAATTTTGTTAGATAGAGTGGTCAGTATATTTAGAGAAGAGAAAGTCCCACTATGAAAATGACAGTTGGAATTTATCACTCTGGACAAGAACTATCCTGAAAGAGGATAACGTTCATACTATTCTTAATGTGTGCCAGTTCCTGTGCTGTAAAGTGATACCACATTGTTGTTTTGATCTGCATCTTTCTGATGAGTCGATTTAATGCTGTGGATTATTTTTTCCATGTGCTTTTTGGCCATCTATATTTCTTCTTTGAGGAAATGTCAGTTTAACTCATCTCTCTATATTTAGATGGGCTTGAATGTTTTTACTTGTTAAGCTCTACTAAAGCCTTATATATTAGATTTTAACCTCATATCAGAGGGTGAGTGGATTTTAGCATTCCATGGGTGGTCTTTGTATTTTATTTGCAAAAATTTCTAAATTTAATGTAGTTTAATTTGTTTCTTTGTAGTTCTACTTGCTTGGTCAGTGGTGCTTCGTCCTTGAATACCAATAGTTTCAATATCATAGAGAGTTCTGCCTACTTTTCTCTATATACCTATGGTCTTAGATCTATTACCAAAGTCTTTAATTGATTTTGATTTGATCTTTGTACATGGAGTCAGGAAGAGGTCTGAGTTCAGTTACTTGCACATAGTTAACTAGATTTCCCAGTACCTCTTTGTTGAAGAGGTTCTTTTTTTGATTCATTTCACAATTTTTGTTCCTTTATCAAACATTAAATTATCACACACCTGGAGATATATTTCAGGATATTCAATTCTATTCCACTTATCAGAGAGTCTGTTTTTATTCAAATACCAGGCCAGCTGTAGTTCAGCTTGAAGTTAGGGAAAGTGATGCCCTCTATCTTCCTTTTCCCAAGGATTGCTTCAGCTCTTTGTGGAGCTCTAGTGTTCCAAATGAATTCCAAATGAATTTCAAGAGTGTTTGATCAATTTATTTGAAATATATAATGGGTATCCTAATAACACTGCATTGAATATGTACAGTGATTTAGGAGTATAGCAATTTTAATTTAATTTAATTTTAATTTAATGTCAGTTCTCCCAGTCTATAAGCGGGTGTTGTGTTTCCATTCTGTCACATCCTCTCTTATTAGTTGAAGTGGTGTTTTGTAGTTTTCTTTATATATATATATTTCATCTCTTTAGTTAAGGTGATTCCAAAGTACTTGATTTTCTAAGGCACAACTGTGAATGGTATTTTTTAATATCTATTTATTCTCCTCCATTAATTATATATAGGGTAGGCTTAGACTTTTGAGTGTTAATTTTGTAGCCAGATACTTTACTTTAGAAATGTATTGTTTCTAGATTTGTTTGTAGAGTCTTCAGAGATTTCTCAGTATGGTATAATATCATGCAAATAGTAAGAGCTTGACTTCTTCCTTTCCTGTATTGATACTTTTGATATCGGGCATCATCACTGAATTAAATAGAAGTAGAGTAGCTGAACTATTTTAGTTCCAGTTCTTAGGGGAAAGACTTTTACCTTTTCCCCATTAAGTATAATGTTTGCTGCGGGCTGTGATAATGACTTTGCCTATATTGAGGGAAATGTCTTCAATTCTGATTTTATTGAGAGTATTTTATCATGGCTTGCTGCTGGATCATGTGACATGCCTTCTCTGTATCTAATATGATCATATAATTTTCTTTTTATTTCTATGGTATATTATGTTGATTGACTTATATATATTAACATTTTCTTGAATTCTTGAGAGGAGTTCTACTTGGATATGGTGTATGATATTCTTGATGAATTGTTGGATTCTATTTGCTAATATTTTGTTGAGGAACTTTGTATTTTATATTAGCCTGGAACTATCTATTTGGGGGTCTCTCAGCATTGGTATCAAGGTGATATTAGTTTCACAAAAACTGTTTGAAAAATTTTCTCTTTCGTCTATTTCCTGAATAACCTAAAAGGAATTGGCAGTAGACCCTCTTGAAAGCTTTGAACAAATTCACTAGAAAGTTGATCTGGGTCTGGGCTTTTGTTATTGGAAAGAATTTTTATTATCATTTTAATTTCTTTGATAGTGATAGATCTTTTACGGTATACTACAGCATCTTGATCCAATCTTGGGAGGTGAGAAGAATCTAAAAATTTAGCAATCTTGGATGTTAGGTTTTTATGGCATAAAGATTCTCTAAGCAATGTCTGATTATCTTTTAAATCTCCGTGGTGTCTATTGTGACATCACACTTTTCATTTCTGATTCGGTTTATTAGGATTCTTACTCTTTATTATTCTTGCAAATGGATTATCAATATTGTTTAGTTTTTTTACATTTATATATCTTTAATTTTATTATTTAAATCATTTTGATTTACAAAATTATTGAGAGTTGAGGCATACAATGCTTCATCAACCATCCCACCACCAATGCCAACCTCCTTTCACCAATGTTCCCAGAGTTCATTCCATGCTACCACCACGCATACCACCCTGCTATCATAACAGGCCAATTTTTAATTTTGGTCTCATGATTTCATAGTTGTTGACTCTATAACTTGGAAATTTAGTTCTATTCTTAGAAGATTTTCTTAAATTTTCTTTTTGTTTTATCTTTATTTCTGTCCTTTCTTTTTTATTTTTTATATTTTATTTAAACACCTTGATTATTACATACATGATTGTATTTGGGTTTCAGTCATGTAAAGAACACCACCCATCACCAGTGCAATGTTCCCATCACCATTGTCCCAAATTTACCTCATCCCCACCCAATTCCCGCCTGTACAATAGACAGGCTCTCCATTTCCCTCATATATTCTCATTATTAGGACAGTTCAAAATGTAGTTATTTCTCTAACTGAACTCATCACTCTTTGTGGTGAGCTTCATGAGGTGAGCTGGAACTTCCAGCTCTTTTCTCTTTTATGTCTAAAAATTATTATTGCAAGAATGTTTTTCATTTTTCTTAAAACCCATTATGAGTGAGACCATTCTGCATTTTTCTCTCTCTCTCTGACTTAATTCACTCAGCATAATAGATTCCATGTGCATCCATGTATAGGAAAATTTCATGACTTCATCTCTCCTGACAGCTGCATAGTATTCCATTGTGTATATGTACCACAGCTTCTTTAGCCATTCGTGTGTTGAAGGGCATCTTGGTTTTATCCAGAGTCCTGATATGGTAACTAGTGCTGCAATGAATATGGGTGTAAGGAAGGGATTATATTGTATTTTTGTGTTCCTAGGGTATATTCCTAGGAGTGGCATAGAAGGATCCTATGGGAGCTTGATTTCCAGTTTCTGGAGTAATCCCCATATAGCTTTCCATAAAGGATGAACTACACGACATTCCCACCAGCAGTGAATAAGAGTTCCTTTCTCTCCACATACCCGCCAACACTGTTTGTTCTCGTTCTTTGTGATGCGTGCCATTCTCTGTGGTGTGAGGTGGTACCTCATAGTTGTTTTGATTTGCATCTCCCTGATGATTAGTGATGCGGAGCATTTTTTCATGGGTCTTTTGGCCATTTGCATTTCTTCTTTGTCAAACTTTCTGTCCATTTCTTCTCCCCATTTTTTGATGGGATTAGATGTTTTTTTTTTTTCTTATAAAGTTCTGTCAGTGCCTTGTATATTTTGGAGATTAGCCCCTTATCTGATGGGTATTGGGTGAATAGTTTCTCCCACTCAGTAGGTGGCTCTTGTATCTTGGGCGCTATTTCCTTTGAGGTGCAGAAGCTTTTCAGCTTAATATATTCCCATCTGTTAATCTCTGCTTTCACCTGCTTGGAGAGTGCATTTTCCTCTTGAATATACCTATAGTCTCAATGTCCTGGAGGGTTTTGCCTACGTGTTGTTCTATGTATCTTATGGTTTCGGGTCTGATATCAAGGTCTTTCATCTATTTGGATTTTACCTTCGTACATGATGTTAGCTGGGGGTCTAAGTTCAATTTTTTACAAGTGGCTATAGCAAGTTGTGACAACACCACTTGTTGAAGAGGCTTTCTTTGCTCCATTTAGTATTTCTTACTCCTTTATCAAAAATTAGGTGACTGTATGTCTGGGGAGCACTTTCTGTGTATTCAAGCCTATTCCACTGATCTGAGGGCCTGTCCTTATTCCATTACCATGCTGTATTGTTAACTATTACTTTGTAGTAAAGTTTAAAACTGGAGAAAGTAATTCCTCCCATGTTCTTTTCCCCAATGATTGCTCTTGCTATTCTAGGGTGTTTATTGTTTCAAATAAATTTGAAAAGTGCCTGATTCACTTCTTTGAAAAATGTCGTGGGGATCTTTAGAGGGACTGCATTAAATCTGTATAATGCCTTGGGTAGTATTGCCATTTTGATTATGTTAATCCTGCCCATCCATGAGCAGGGTATGTGTTTCCATTTCCACATATCCTCTCTTATTTCCTGGAGCAGAGTTTTATACTTTTCTTTGTATAAGTCCTTCACTTTTTAAGTCAAGTTGATTCCAATATATTTGAGTTTGTGGGGCACTATGTGAATGGGGTTGTTTTTTATAATGTCCATTTGTTTCTTATTAATATTGGTGTATAAAAATGACATTGATTTTTGTGTGTTGCTTTTGTATTCTGCCACCTTGCTATATGAGTCTATATTGTTTCTAGAAGCTATTTGGTAGAGTCTTCAGGGTTTTCTTAGTAGAGTATCATGTCATCTGCAAAAAGCGAGAGCTTGACATCTTCCTTTCCTATCTGGATTCCCTTGATATCTTTCTCTTGCCTAATCGCTATAGTGAGTACTTCCAGTGCTATGTTGAATAGGAGTGGTGAGAGAGGATAGCCTTGTCTTGTACCAGAATTTAGAGGGAAGGCATTATTTTTTTCTCCATTGAGGATAATATTTGCCACTGGCTTGTGGTAGATGGTCTTGACTATATTGAGAAAGGTACCTTCCATTCCTATCTTGCTGAGAGTTTTGATCAAGTATGGGTGTTGAACCTTATCAAATGCTTTCTCTGCATCTATTGATAGGATCATGTGGTTTTTATGTTTCTTCTTGTTGATGTTGTGTATTATGTTGATAGATTTACGGATGTTTAATGGTCCTTGCATTCCTGGGATATAACCTACCTGATCATATTGGATGATCTTCTTAATGAGCCATTGAATCCTATTTGCAGGATTTTTTTGAGGATCTTTGTATCTGAATTCATCAGCGATATTGGTCTGTAATTTTCTTTTTTTGTTGCATCTCTGTCTGGTTTAGGTATCAAGGTGATGTTGGCTTCATAAAAGGTATTTGGAAATGTCTCCGATTTTTTGATATCATGAAAGAGTCTTGCCAGGTTTGGTAGTAGTTCCTCTTGGAAATTATGAAAGAATCATTAGTGAATCCATCTGGGCCTGGGTTTTTGTTTTTGGGCAGACATTTGATTACTGTTTTAATTTCATCAATAGTGATGGGGTGTTTAAATATGCTACATCCTCTTCCTTCAACCATGGAAGATTATAAGAGTTCAAGAATTTATCCATTTCTTCTAGGTTCTCATTTTTAGTGTCATATAGCTTCTCAAAGTAGTTTCTGATTACCCTTTGAATCTCTGCCATATCAGTAGTGATCTCCCCTTTTTCATTCCTAATACGAATTATCATGTTTCTCTCTCTCTTTTTCTTTATTAGTTTTGCCAGTGGTCTATCAATATTGTTTATTTTTTCAAAGAACCAACTTCAGCTTTCGTTGATCTTTCGGATTGATTTTTGGGTTTCCACTTCATTGATTTCTGCTCTCAGCTTTGTTATTTCCTTCTGCCTCCCTATTTTTGGGTCCCTTTGTTGAGCACTTAATAGTTCTATGAGCTGCTTCATTAAGCTCCTCAGGTAAGCCCCTTCTTCCTTCCTGATGTGTGCTTGCAAAGCTATAATTTTTCCTCTCAGTGTAGCTTTTGCTGTGTCCCATACGTTCTGATAGTTTGTGTCTTCATTATCATTTGTTTCCAGGAACATTTGATTTCCAATTTGATTTCATCTCAGACCCACTGGTTATTCAATATGAGGCTGTTTAACTTCCAGGTGTTAGAGTTTTTCTTCTTTGTTCCTTTGGAGTTCACAAATAATTTCAGAGCCTTGTGGTAAGCAAAGGTAGCCTGCAAAGTTTCTATCCTCTTGATATTATGCAGATATGTTTTATGTGCCAACATGTAGTCTATCCTGGAGAATATCCCATGTGCATTGGAGAAGAATGGTTTCTGGGGATGGAGTGTCATATATATATAATAATATATAATATTAATAATATATATATATATATATATATATATATATAATCCACTTGGTCTCTTTCTTCCATTTTTCTCCTCAGGTCCAGTGTATTCTTGTTGGGTTTCAGTCTGGTTCACTTATCCATTGTTGACAAAGCTGTGTTGTGATCCCCCACAATTATTGTGCTGCTGTTGATGTTATTTTTCAGCTTTGTCAATAATTGTATTAAATATTTTGCTGGACCCTCATTCGGTGCATATATGTTTAGAAGCGTGATTTCTTCCTGCTCTACATACCCCTTGATTGATATTTAATGTCCAACTTTGTCCCTTACAAGCTTCCTAAAATACATATTTATTACTATTTGTCTCTTATAACCTTTTAGAGCATGGAATCTAAGCCTTTTGATATTAATATAGCCACCTCAGCCTTTTTAAAGCAGTTGTTTGCTTGTTTTTTTGCGGGGAGGAGGTATACCTGTTTAATGCTCTGGGGTTACTCCTGGCTATGCCCTCAGAAACCGCTCCTGGCTTGGGGGAACTAAATGGGACACCGGGGAATTGAACTGCAGTCCATCAAGGCTAACCTTGTAAGGCAGACATCTTACCTCTAGTGACACTGCTCTGACCCCAAGGAAGTTGTTTGCTTGAAGGATTGTCTTTTTTTTTTTGGTTTTTGGTTTTTGGTTTTTGGGTCACACCCGGCAGTGCTCAGGGTTACTCCTGGCTCCATGCTCAGAAATTGCTCCTGACAGGCACTAGGGACCATATGGGGCACCGGGATTCGAACCGATGACCTTTTGCATGAAAGGCAAATGCCTTACCTCCATGCTATCTCCTGGGCCCCGATTGTCCTCTAACCTTTGCATTTGATTCTGTGTTTCCTCTGACTATTCAATTTTTTTATTCAGGCAGTAGAATGTTGGATTCAATTTTCTGATTAATTTTGACAATTTGAATCTCTTAACTGGTGTGTTTAATCCATTATCACTGCGATAAATCATTGTCATGGAATTTTGTGCCATCGTTTTTGTAGAAAAAAGATGTGGTGTTGTGTTTTTGTTGTGGTTTGTTGGGTCATAGCATACACATTTTTTCATTTTCATTCCATTTCATTTTTCTTTTAAATTTGGTTTTGAATATGTAAATTTTCTGAGTTTTTGTTTATACATGAACTGTGTATCATTCCTTCAAACTTAAATGATAGTTTGGCCGAGTGAAGAATTTTTGGCAACACATTCATTTCATTGGAGTATTTTGTTATATTCCACTTCTGCTCTCATGTCCTCCTGTGCTTAATTGTCAGTACTTCTATCATGTTTTTAGCTTGTTGCACTTTCTAATGATTATTACTTTGAACCCATTTTCATAGAAAATGTCATAGAAAAATAGGGGCTATTACTGACTGGGTATGTAGGATTGAAGTATTCAACCATACGGTGTTATAGAATATTGTACTGTTATAGAATATTGTACTGGTTCACTTATAGTCTCAGGTTCATATTTCCTATTGTAAGTCATCCCCACTGTCTAGGAAATCATAGGGGAATTTGTGGATAAGAGGTTATCTTGTAGCTATATAAGCACTGGTCTTCTTGGAGGCTACACAAATCCCTTTATTATTAGGGCTGATCTCATGGAACTGCACTGGCCCATGCCACACTTTCCTCTCAGTTTAACATGTTTTGAACTAGTGATCTCCTTCTATGCACATAATACTAGTAAATAAGCATTACTTTTAGTATGTATGACTTACATATTAGTAAAACAAGAATAGCAAGTTACAGACAAGGTGTTCAACATAAAACTAAGATATAGAAAAAAAGAAAAATTTTAAGCAAAATGTAACTATTCATTATTGTCCTTTCTTGGATTGTATTTACAGATGTCTGCATTCTATATGTTGGAGCAATAGCACTGTGCCCTTGACTTGCATGTGGCTAGCCTGGGTTCACTCTCTGGCATACATATCATACCCTTTGCACTACTAGGAGTAATTCCTGAATAGAGTCAGAAGTAAACTATGAGCATGGCTGTGTGTGTTCTCAAAACATAAATACATGCATGTATGCATACATACATACAGAACTTCATATTGTATATATAGATGTTTAAGATTTTCAACATAGCTTAATTTATTTTGAATAAGTTAATTGATGAGCAGTAGTGGGCAACCCATGGCTCGAGAGCCACATGTGGTCTTTACACTTTTAATTTGACTCTTCTGTGTGCCGGGCTGCCACTCCAGGAGTCAGGACTTGCTCCTAGCCTCTGTCAGTGCGCGCCCTGTGTGGCTCTCAAAATAAATTTCAATCATGGTTTTGGTGATATTTGGCTCAGTTGAAAAAAAAAGGTTGCAGACCACTGAATAGGGTAAATGATTTTGCTATAAGAGAAAGCCCAAAAGAAAAAAATGATTTTAGGATTTTAAAAATCATTAATGACTATTAGAATATTTCTTTAAGAAGGAAGAAAGGCATTACATTAAATGTCAATTATAAAACCCAATAAAGGGAAGATCACAACTATTGTATCTTGAATGCTATTGTATCGTGGATACAAAATAGTTTCAACGAATGTAGTGTAAAAGATTAAAATAATGAGGAAAGTTGATGATCTATGGTGACCTTGGGAAAAATGGTTTCTGCTGAATGAAAACAGAAGTGGATTTGATAAGATTAAGGGGAAAAGTGGGTGGTATGGAAATGGAAGCTGTGAAATATAGACCACTTAATTTAAAAGTTTATATTGAAAGGAAGCAAAGAAAGTAGGACAGTAGCTTGAGGGGCAGCTTAAATTATTATCGCTTTCAAGGATATAGACGTTTTAACAGGGATCAATTCTTTAAACTAAAGAGATTAACTGATGTTGGCAGAATTTTAGTTTGCCAGAGGACTGTCTTCTTTGATACTTCAGGTACTTTCTAAATTTCCTGAAATTGCACCATAAATAGACATTTTCTTGTACTGTCTGTTTCCTAAATTCGGTATTACTATAGAATTCAGGGTTCTTTTATGCTCCATTCCATATTTTGTATTTTAATATATTTTAATGTTTAATATAGTGTACTGATAATAATTTAAAGCAGACTTAAAAAATGGGTATAAAATTCATCTTTCCTTGAATTCAAACTTCCCACATATCTAAATGTATTGAAAATTAAAAAAAATATATATATTGGGGTGGGAGCAGTAGCACAAGCAGAAGGGCGTTTGCCTTGCACACAGTAATGTAGGATGCATCATGGTTTCATCCCCTGGTGTCCCACATAGACCCCAAGCCAGGAGTGATTTCTGAGTGCATAGGCAGGATTAACAACCTGAATGTCACCAGGTGTGAACCACAAAGCCAAAAAAATATTTAGGAGTATCAAATGACTGTCAAAATTTAGTGTAAATTAGATATTTAGACCTAGTAAATAGTTATTTAAAATAAAACAATAGGAGCCTGGGAGATAGCATGGAGGTAAGGCATTTGCCTTTCATGCAAAAGGTCATCAGTTCGAATCCCGGTGCCCCATATGGTCCCCCGTGCCTGCCAGGAGCAATTTCTGAGCATGGAGCCAGGAATAACCCCTGAGCACTGCAGGGTGTGACCCAAAAACCAAAAAAAATAATAATAATAAAATAAAATATAATGAAACAATAAACATTACTTTCAAGTTCCCCCCTAATCTTTCCCAGGTCAATCAACTACTACTCTTCTTAGTACAGACCTTCTCTAGTTTATCTCCAAACACCTCAATGTCCTTCACTTTTACTCATACTTGCATTGTTTTACTTTTACCTGCATTATACCTATCTTCCTGATAATAGCCTCCATCCCTTCTCCCTCTTGCCACAGTCCAAAATTACCCACATAAAAGCAAGATACATTGCCTTTTATTTACAATTTTTTTCCTGACAAGATAACTCTCTTCTCAAATCCTACAGCTTGGTAACTGCAATGTAGATACTATCTACTTTTATACAGTTTTATATTATGTCTGAATTGTTTCAGGCATGAAAATCTTTTTATTTTCTGTATTTGAAATACAAGCACTTTTACATATATTTCTACATATTCTCCACTACTATCTACTTTGTGCACTTTTAGGTATATATCATTGTATTGATTTGATGGTGTGAGGCACAAATATAAATTAAAATGACAGGACTCAAAGTTTCCAAGGGCACTGGCTCAATACCAAGGAACTCATCTCTAAATAGATTCTGGGTCACAGCTCTCTATCTTGAGTAGATGAGTGTGAATAGTGGAAGGAGAATGGTAAGATGGCCAGAAATAAGAATTTGAACTCATAGATAATAAGGAATGGCTGTCATTTTCTAATCGTGAAATGTCATGATCTCATTGAGTCTACTTTGAACTCAAAAGGCTGCCAGATTGATGCAATTATTCTCCTTGAAAACATTAAGTTACTCTCTTCAGATATACTGATTTCTGGTGTCTAAAATATTAAAATATATAGTTGTTCTAAGTGAAATGCAGAATTTCCTTGTTCACTCAAGTTTGCCTATCAGCTTTCACCTAGCTCATTTTTTACTACCTACATGGCCTAGAGAAAAAGTTAAGATCAGAGTTTCATGCCATGCTTTATAATGTGCTAAGTGTTTTACATGGTATAGCATTAGTTAATTTTGAAAACACCATGAGACGGTAAGATGATATTATTAGAACTATCCTCTGCATGACTAAAAATGGTACATAGATAGGTTAAGTGGCTTGGCAGAGTTGTTCAGATACTTGATTTTAGAGATACAGTACAAATTTTTATTTCTCTGCTGTTGTTGAGATAGTCTGACAGAACTTTGCAGAAAAAATTTAAGTACCAGATAATCTCCAGTGTCCTTGTTGGGAACATGATGAGTAATCCAAGTAGGCTAGGTCATGCTAATAGTAATCAGGTATATTTATTATCATAAAAATCTTAAACGTGAAAGTAAAGAAAAGATAGATTCATAATAATTTATGTTTAACTTTGAAGGAAGATAGACTTTTAATGCATGGACACACATGTTCATAAAAAGAGCACAACGCATTGATAATAGGGAAAAAGAGGGAAATTTGAAAGTTCTCTTAGCTCTTAAGTCTAGCAGGAAATCTAGGCCTAAGCTTAGGGCTTTAAAATATATACTGTATTTTGGTACTTAAGTATTCTGACTCTTTCTCCTTTATGGCTACTCAAGAGTTTATCTGATGACAAAATGTCTTTTTGCCATTTAAAGGTCAACAGCTAGTAATAGTGAGATCGCATTTTAACATCAAATGTGTGCAAGTGTAAAGGAGATGAAAACCTGGTGTATTGAGGTAAGTAAAACCATGCCTCTGCATTGAGATTCCATGAAAATATAGAAAGTACCTGCTATTAACATTTTACAAATATCTAGCACTGGAAGCAATTTATATGATGGATGCTAGCTGTTTTTGGAAAGTATTTTTTTCTGGATGAGATGGGGAAGGTGTATAATGTTATTGTAATCTAGTTCCCCAAAGTAGAAATTCATAATGCTAAAGATTCTTCTGATATTCCCTGAAAGAGGCCTGGCTATTGGAGAAAATGCTAATAAAAAGGGTGTTAGTGTATTTCAGATTTTTAAGTTTTTGACTTCTTGGGGTGAATTTTATAGAGGCAAATGCTTTAAATAGAAAATAATCATAAGACTTCAATTAAATTTCCATTTTTTCTATACTCTATGTTTAATCTTTGTGATATTTCTATAGTTTGATCACTAGTTGCATGTAGCTTTATATTGAAAGGTACATTGTAATTAATATTATACGTCTCATTTCCTATATATTTTTCCACAACTATAAAGTAGAAAGAATTGGCATTATTATGTGATCCAGATAAAAAACATGAGTGGCTTGGGGTCACACAAATATTCAATGGCAGAGCTGTAATCTTAAATCACAACTATTTTTAAATCCAGTTCTCTTTCTATCATTTCAATTACTTTACAGAATTATTATCAAAGAGAAAAAACGAGCTTCCTAGAAAGAGAAGAGACTTACCTTTTATCTTTTCCATAGAGGAAACTCCAAGAAATTTTATTTAAATAAAGAGACTCTTGATGAGTTTGTTTTCCTCTCTCACATACCTTAATTCTCTAAAGAAAAAATAGATAATTATATAGGGAATATCGTTTTTTAGTTTGAAAAAATTATGTGTCCTACCTGAAGGTAGGTGCAGTATTGTAAGCATAGCCAGGCAGAGAGGGCTGTTATCATGAGTAGGAGTTGTTAGCTTTCTAACTATTCATCTGATACATTTTTTTCTTTATGTTATAGATTTACTTTTTATTAGTTTTGTTTTGCTTTGGGGTCATACCATTGAAGCTCAGGGCTTACTTTTGGCTTTATGCTCAAGCATCAGTTTTGGCTATTCTCAAGTTTTATGGTGCTGGAAAAAGCCCAAATTAGCCATGTGCAATGCAAGTACCTACATGCTCTATTTCCTCCCTGAGCATAATCTACTACATCTGATATTAACAACAATCAGACAAAATACATAATATTCTCCCTAAAATGAGAGAGGATATAATGTAAACCTTGATGTGATAAATAATCTCTCCAAAAGCACTCTCCCAGTAGATGGTCTTGATTCAAAAAATGAAGTAGCTGATTCACATTCTGCTCTTTAGGGAAATAGGTGCCTCGTTAGTGAAGCAGAAGTGAGTCTGCATAGGTTGGGCAGAAAAAGAAAAAGGTCATTAATGATTGTGGTATGTGGTAGTGATACACCTTACACCAGTTTTAATTTGAATCTTTTTGATTCAATGTGGAGCATTTTTTCATGTGCCTTTTGGCCATTTGTATTTCTTCTTTGATTAAATGTCTGTTCTTTACTCCCCATTTTGGGATGGGATAAGATGATTTTATTTTGTTAAGTTCTAACAGTGTCTTATATATCTTAGATATTAGCCCCCTTATCATTTGGGTATATGGTAAACAGCTTTTCCCAATCTGTGAATCATCCAAATTTTTCCTTTACTTTTTTTTAATTGTTCATTTGGAGTCAAAGTTAGTAAATCAAGAACGTTTGAAGCTGTTTGTCTGCACATCTAACCCTAATGGCTAATAGTAGTGACTATTTTATCCTTGAGTTCCTTTTACTCCAAAGCCCTCAACATTTTAGGAAGCTTTGTTCAAGGTAAACCCTCAACACTGAAGTCATTAAGCCTGTAATTTACCCCCTACTAGAACATGAGAAGTGTAATCAAATAAATATTATTGTTTTTCCTTCCTTTCTTAGCAAATTACCACCTTCCGCTCCTCTCTTCCCCCTAACTCTATGAGCTGGGCAAGTCTGGAACTGATCTTTGTGTGGGGGGACAAACTTTTAAATCAAAATGCTGCCATCTGTGTAAGATTCCCTATCCTTAAGTTTTAGGAACCTTCAGAAATCTGGAAACGAGTGCCAATTTGACTTCAACTGAAGGTGCTCAATTAGCTTATTGCATTCCACATAGCAATTTACATAGGTGTTCTAAGATATAAATTAACCAAACAAAATGCATTTTGATGTCATGAGGACAATGACTTATAAATTTCTACTAACAAAATTCTACATAATTCTGCAAAACTTTAGAGTATGAGAAATATATAGGAAGTTGGAGGAAAGAAAATAAAATAGAAGGAAAAAAAGTCAGAGTAAAGAAAAAAAGAAGAGAAAGTTAATTGTAGATGGTTTGTCTTATAATTGTTGTGCTTCCAAAATATTTGCCAGTATTATGTTATAATAAATTTATCTTGTTTATATGCTTGCATGTCCTCAGATACATTACTGTTTCTTTAAAATCACTAACAAGGTTAGATTTTACCAGTCGCCCATTTTGAAAGCAAGTTAATGATTGGTGTTCTGAGGAGAGAATGTACAGGTCTGCTTTGAGAATTGCTGAGCTGTTAGATGCCAAAATAAAGAGCAGCATTTAATAAACTTACTTTTCTTCTTTCCTTTATCTCTCTTAGTCATAGTGAAGGCTCAGAGATCACTTCTTTCACTTCTTGCTGGTCTCTAGGTCCTGAGGATCAAAGAGGAATGGCAGTGTGCAAGTCAAGCATCCTACCTGTTCTATTATCTCTTTTGACCCTCTTTACTTACTCTCATCTCATTTTTTTTGGCTTTTGGGCCACACCTATTTGACACTCAGGGGTTACTCCTGGCTATGCGCTCAGAAATTGCTCCTGACTTGGGGGGGACCATATGTGACACCGGGGGATCGAACCGCAGTCGGTCCTACGCTAGCGCTATCAAGGCAGACACCTTACATCTAGCGCCAGCTTCCTGGCTAAGTATTATTCACCAACTTATAACTCTATTTCCTCACTTCACATAAAACTGTGTCATAAAAAGTAAGGAACTTTCATAATATTTTAGTAGTGAATCATAAATTAAGTCAGAACATTCGATATGTCCCATTTACACCAGCTTTATTCATACCTGTATGTTGCAAGTCATTTTTGGACAAAAGAAATTTAATTAAGAAACTGTTATTTACAAAGTTATACCCACTGAAGTTTCATGAATATAGTGTTCTAAGACCAATCTCATTATCCATATCCATTTACCTCAACCAATTAAAATATGCATTTTAAATTATACTTTAGGCACTTTAGTTTACAATATTGTTACAGTTTAATACAAACATACTCCAGCATCACACCCTCCACAAGAGTGGCCATTTTCTTACCCCAGTGTCCTCTTACTCATCTTATTCCCACTCCCTATGGTCATTTTCTACTCAAGACTAAGTTCTCAGTTTCTATTGCCTATGTTCCTCTACTATATTATTCATATTATACATATTAAGATCATTCTTTGTTCCCTTCGTGTCTAATTTTTCTCAACATATGTATATGTACTATAGTTTTGTTCTCCAGTCCTTGGACGTTTAAGTTTTTACCAGATTTTGATTATTGTGAGCAGAAGACTTTGGGGGTTGTTGGAGTAGATGTCAAGAAGTGGAATTGCTGGAGCCTATGGTATCTCTAGTCCTAGTTTGTTCTATAAGTTTCCATCTTGTTATTCAAAAAATTTGAATCAATTAACAATCCTATCAGCAATGAATGAAAGTTTTTTTTCTACATTTCTATGAACAATGATTGATTTAGTTGTTTTTTTGTTTTGTTTTGTTTTGGGGTCACACCCGGCAGTGCTCAGGGGTTACTCCTGGCTCCATGCTCAGAAATTGCTCCTGGCAGGCACAGGAGACCATATGGGGCACCGGGATTCGAACCGATGACCTTTTGCATGAAAGGCAAACGCCTTACCTCCATGCTATCTCCCGGGCCCCTGATTTAGTTATTTTTAATGTGTGTCATTCTTATTGGTGTAAGAAGACATCTCGTTGCTGTTTAGATTTACATTCTCTAATGCTATACCTAAACTTTGACTATCTATATGTTTTCTTTGAAGAAATTTCTGTTTACAAACCCCACTTTTTATGCAGTTGGTTGATTGATTTTTTTCCTGTAAAGTTCTACCAGTGGTGTATATATCAAAGATATGAAACTCTTATCAGATTAATTGTGGGCAAATATTTTTTTCTCCCAGTCTGTATCTTTTTACTCTAGTCATTTTTCTATGGCAGTGCAGAAGCTTTTATTTTGATATAGTCTCATTTGTTGATCTTTTCTTCTATTTCTTTGGACAAAGCCATTGGCTCTTTGAAGATTCCATAAAGTTCATGGAGTGTTCTGCTTGTGATTTCCCCACGACTTATGGCAGGTATGAGGTTAAGCTCTTTAATCCGTTTTTATTTGACTAATATTTGTGGTGTTAGAAATATGTTTTGAAGAGCTTCCATTCACTTGTTTCAATTTAACAAATCTTAACTAATCTGTTTGAAACCATAAGCCGATATTTTGCTCCAATACAGCAGGAAATAGTCAAAAACTTACCTGGAGTCTCATTGTTGTGTGGCTTCTTTTACTCCAGCTCTATCCTCCTCCTTATTTCTTCAGAACATATACAGCTTAATGTGAAATGAAGTTTTCAGCAAATATGAGAAGACAGTGAATAAAAATATGCAAACCATTTCATTAAAATGTCCTTATAAATGCCATTACAAATCATAGAAGTAAATGTACTCATACTAAAATAGACAGGAAGCTTCATAAATTAGGATATATATACATGTAAATATAACAAATAACATACATTATATTTATAAAAGAATTAGTATATTTATATATTAATTATACATAATATTAAATATATTAATGTATAATAATAAAACATTAATAAAAGTTACTCCACAGACATGATGATAAAATAATTTTCTATGAAGGAAATAAATTTTACAGAGTAAATAAAATATCTGCATAATATATCACAAAAGTATTAATTTCAAAAAGTACCAATAATTAATCATGGGAAGTGGTACAATAATTTTAAATTTTTATGTTCCATCTAGCATGTTATTTTTGTGGATGGAAACAAATGCTTGGCAATACAAATACTCAGTGGTGCCCTACACTACATACCACTCTATCTACATACCGACCAATTATCGGAACAAAAATTACCCAACACATTTAATAAATAAATTATTTAATATTATATAGAATAAAGTATATTATTATAGAAATATAAAATTATACAAATTATAACAGAAATTAGAGTGAGTGATAATAGCTATTGTCAACAGTAATGAAACTATAACCCTCAAATATTATTGAATGTGAAAATGTATATTATTTTATATCATAATACTTAGTTGGATCTTATATTATCTAACAAACAAGGCACTATTTTCATAAATGTGAAAAGTATATGCAACAGTTTTTTATTAGACAAGATGAGTCAAGAGGCATGATTTTATTTCTAATACTATTCAAGAAGTAAAGTTCAGGAATCTATGCCTGCCCAAGGGACCTGACTGCCAAAAACTGAGTGCTGTCTGTGTGTTTCTCCCTCCTCTCCTGTCGCCTGAACCTCTTGGGAGTGGGCCAAATAGGCTACAAAAAAACTCGCTATACCAGTGGTCCATTCTAGGGCGGGAATGCCCAGGACTCCTCCATAACCTGAAATCCAGCAGAATCAATACTTTGCAAAAGTCAGGTCCCCTGTTTGTGACTTCAGGCTGGGAATTTCTGCGAATCTATGCCTGGGATTATAAGTGGGACCTGACTGCAAAAAACTGTGAATGCTGTCTGTGTGTTTCTCTCTCTTCTCCTGTCGCCTGAACTTCTTGGGATTGGGCCAAAAAGAGGCTCCATGTGGCTGCGTACATCATTTAGCCAATGAATAACCCTGCAACACGTAGAAAAACCCACAATACCAGTGTGACAATGGGGAAACAATGCAGGCCAGCGTCAGACATAGAGAACGAAGATGACAATTCTAATGACCAGATAATGACCAATAAACTAATCAATCTCTCAGATAAGGACTTTAGAAAAGCAATATGGAAGATGCTCAAAGAACTCAAAGAAACCATGGACTGAGTTGAATAGAACACTAATAAGAACCAAGAAAATGTGAAGACAGAAATCACAAAATTCCAAACTGAAATAACATGTCAACTAAAAGGACTGAAAAACTCAGTAAATGAATTGAATGACAAAATGGATAAGTTCAACACCAGGGTAGAAGAAGCTGAGAATAAAATTGGTGCTGTGGAAGATGAGATTAATAACAGCTCCATAGCAGGAGAGATTGGAAAAAAAACTTAAAACAAGCGAACAGGCAATGGAAAAAATAGTCAAAGAATGGGAACAGATGAAAATAGAAGTCTATGATAAGATCAACAGAAACAACTTAAGAATCATTGAAGTCCCAGAGACCCAGGAAGAAAATTTCCAGGAAGAATCAACGGTCAAGAATATCATTAAAGAGAAACTTCCAGAGCTAAAGAATATATGTGAACAAATCCTGCATACCCTGAGAGTACCAACCAAAGAGACCCCAGAAAAATACCCCAAGACACATCCTAGTCACAATGATGAATCCCATAGATAGGAACATAATTCTGAAAACAGCAAGATAATGAAAGGAAATTACATTCAAGGGAGCATCCATGAGGTTTACAGCAGACTTGTCACCAGAAACATTCAAGGCCAGAAAACAGTGGTGGGATATTGTGACAAGACTGAATGAAATGAATGCTTCACCTAGAATACTGTACCCAGCAAGACTCACCTTCAGGTATGATGGAAAAATACATGGTTTCACAGACAAAAAAAAACCGCTCAGAAACTTTACAGACTCAAAAACAGTCTTAAGAGAAAAAAAAAAATGAAAGACCTAATTTAAGACAAGACAAACCAAAAGACACACCAAATTTCGATATAAAGATGGCATCAAATCCCAGGAAATTCTTTCTCTCAATGTCAATGGACTAAATGCACCAGTTAAGAGACACTGAGTGGCTAAATGGATCAAATAACTTAATCCAACTTTCTGCTGTCTACAAGAAACGCACCTGAATAGTCAGAACAAACATAGACTCAAAATAAAAGGCTGGAGGAAAATTATCCAAGCAAATAGCACCCATAAAAACCTGGAGTGGCCATACTAATATCAGATAATGCTAACTTTATACTCAGGAAGATTGTAAGGAACAAAGATGGACATTATATATCAATCAAGGGGTATGTAGAGCAGGAAGAAATCATTCTTCTAAACATATGCACCGAGTGAGGGTCCAGCAAAATATTTAATACAATTGTTGACAAAGCTGAAAAATAACATCAACAACAACACAATAATTGTGGGGGACCGCAACACAACTTTGTCAACAATGGATAGGTCAACCAGACTGAAACTCAACAAGAATATACTGGACCTGAGGAGAGAAATGGAAGAAAGAGGCCTAGTGTGTGTATATATATAGGACACTCCATCCCCAGAAACCTGGATACACATTCTTCTCCTATGTACATGGGACATTCTTCAGGATAGTCTACATGCTGGCACATAAAACATATATTCATAATATCAAGTGGATAGAAATTTTGCAGGCTACCTTTGCTGACCACAAGAGTTTGAAATTTTTGTGAATTCCAAAGGAACAAAGACGAAAAAGTTTAACACCTGGAAGTTAAACAGCCTCATACTGAATAACCAGTGGGTCCGAGATGAAATCAAAGGGGAAATCAAAAGGTTCCTGGAAACAAATGATAATGAAGACACAAACTATCAGAACTAATGGGACACAGCAAAAGCAGTACTGAGAGGAAAATTTAGCTTTGCGAGCACACATCAGGAAGGAAGGAAGGGCTTAACTGAGTAGCTCAAAAACGCAACTTATAGAACTATTAAGTGCTCAACAAAAGGACCTAAAAATAGGGAGGCAGAAGGAAATAACAAAGCTGAGAGCAGAAATCAATGAGTGGAAACCCAAAAAACAATCTGAATGATTAACCAAAGCAGAACTTGGTTCTTAGAAAAAATAAACAAGATTGATAGACCACTGGCAAAACTAACAAAGATAGAAAGAAATAAACTTGATAACTCGTATTAGGAATGAAAAAGGAGAGATCAGTACTGATATGGCAGAGATTCAAAGGGTAATCAGAAACTACTTTGAGATGCTCTACGCCACTAAAAATGAGAACCTGGAAGAAATGGATAAATTCTTGGACTCTTATAATCATCCACAGTTGAAGGAACAGGATGTAGCATATCTAAACACCCCCATCACTATTGATGAAATTAAAGCAGTATTCAAAAGTCTGCCCAAAAACAAAAGCCTAGGCCAGATGGATTCACTAATGAATTCTTTCAAACTTTCCAAGAGGAACTACTGCCAAACCTGGCAAGACACTTTCATAACATCGAATAAATGGAAACACTTCCAAATACCTTTTATGAAGACAACATCACCTTGACCTAAACCAGACAGAGATGCAATGAAAAAAGAAAATTAGAGATCAATATCGCTAAAGAACACAATGCAAAGATCTTCAACAAAATCCTGGCAAATAGAATACAATGCCTCATTAAGAAGATCATCCACTACTATCAAGTAGGTTTCATCCCAGGAATGCAAGGATGGCTTAACATCCATCAATCTATCAACATAATACACAGCATCAGCAACAAGAAAAATAAAAATCACATGATCATATCAATAGATGCAGAGAAAGCATTTGATAAGTTTCAACACCCATTCTTGATCAAAACTCTCATCAAGATGGTAATGGAAGGAACCTTTCTCAATATAGTTAAAGCCATCTACCAAAAGCCAGTGGCAAATATTGTCCTCAATGCAGAAAAACTAAAAGTCTTCCCTCTAAATTCTGGCACAAGACAAGGCTGTCCTCTCTCGCCACTCCTATTCAACATAGCACTGGAAGTACTTTCTATGACGATTAGGCAAGAAAAAGATATCAAGGGAATCCAGATAGGAAAGGAAGAAGTCAAGCTCTCACTTTTTGCAGATGACCTGATACTCTACTAAAAAACCCCTGAAAACTACCAAAAAGCTCCTAGAAATAATAGATTCATACAGCAAGGTGGCATGCTACAAAATTAACACACAAAAATTAAAGGCTTTTCTATACACCAATAGCAATAAGGAAGAAATGGACATTAAGAAAACAACCCCATTCACAATAGTGCCTCACAAACTCTAATATCTTGGAATCAACTTGACTAAAAATGTGAAGGACCTATACAAAGAAAACTATAAAACTCTGCTCCAGGAAATAAGAGAAGATACGTGGAAATGGAAACACATACCCTGCTCATGGATGGGCAGGATTAACATAATCAAAATGGCAATACTACCCAAGGCATTATACAGATTTAATGCGATCCCTCTAAATATCCCCACGACATTCTTCAAAGAAGTGGATCAGGCACTTTTCAAATTTATTTGGAACAATAAACACCCTAGAATAGCGAAAGCAATCATTGGGAAAAAGAACATGGGAGAAATGACTTTCCCCAATATTAAATTTTACTACAAAGCAATAGTTAACAATACAGCATGGTACTGGAATAAAGAGAAGCCCTCAGATCAGTGGAATAGGCTTGAATACACAGAAAGTGCTCCCCACACATACAGTCACTTAATTTCTGATAAAGGAGCAAGAAATAATAAATGGAGCAAAGAAAGCCTCTTCAACAAGTGATGTTGGCACAACTGACTAGCCACTTGCAAAAAATTGAACTTAGACCCCCAGCTAACATCATGTATGAAGGTAAATTCCAAATGGATAAAAGACCTTGATATCAGACCTGAAACCATAAGATTCATAGAACAACACATAGGCAAAACCCTCCAGGACATTGAGACTGCAGGCATATTCAAGGAGGAAAATGCACTCTCCAAGCAGGTGAAAGCAGATATTAACAGATGGGAATATATTAAGCTGAGAAGTTTCTGCACCTCAAAGGAAATAGCACCCAGGATACAAGAGCCACCCACTGGGTGGGAGAAACTATTCACCCAATACCCATCAGATATTGGGCTAATCTCCAAAATATACAAGGCACTGACAGAACTTTACAAGAAAAAAAAACATCTAATCCCATCAAAAAATGGGCAGAAGAAATGGACAGACACTTTGACAAAGAAGAAATACAAATGGCCAAAAGACCCATGAAAAAATGCTCCGCATCACTAATCATCAGGGAGATGCAAATAAAAACAACTATGAGGCACCACCTCACACCACAGAGTATGGCACACATCACAAAGAATGAGAACAAACAGTGTTGGCGGGGATGTGGAGAGGTAGCAACTCTTATCCACTGCTGGTGGGAATGCCGTGTAGTTCAACCTTTATGGAAAGTGATATGGATATTCCTCCAGAAACTGAAAATCGAGTTCCCATACGATCCAGCTATACCACACCTAGGAATATACCCTCGGAACACAAAAATACAATACAAAAACCCCTTCCTTACATCCATATTCATTGCAGCACTATTTACCATAGCAAGACTCTGGAAACAACCAAGATGCCCTTCAAAAGATGAATGGCTAAAGAAACTGTGGTACATATGCACGATGGAATATTATGCAACTGTCAGGAGAGATGAAGTCATGAAATTTTCCTATACATGGATGTGCATGGAATCTATCATGCTGAGTGAAATAACTCAGAGAGAAAGAGAGAGAGAAAAACGCAGAATGGTATCACTCATCTATGGGCTTTAAGAAAAATGAAAGACACTCTTGCAATAATAATTTTCAGACACAAACGAGAAACAGCTGGAAGTTCCAGCTCACTTCATGAAGCTCACCACAAAGAGTTATGAGATCAGTTAGAGAAATAACTACATTTTGAACTGTCCTAAAAATGAGAACGTATGAGGGAAATTAAGAGTCTGTCTGGAGTACAGGCGGGGGTTGGGTGGGGAGGAGGGAGATTTGGGACAATGGTGATGGTTACGTTGCACTGGTTATTGGTGGTGTTCTTTACATGACTAAAACCCAAACACAATCATATATGTAACAAGGTGCTCAAATAAAATATATTTAAGAAAAGAGGAGAGAAATATATATATAAAAAAGAAGTAAAGTTCATTTATTTTTCTAAATAAATTATATAGCTATAGAAATAAAATTGAATATGTAGCTTCCAGATGGCAAAATATGTGTGGATTTTTTGAATTGCCATTCACTATTCTTTGTGTTCTTGGTGTGTTATTTGAGTTCTTACCATAATCTGATTAGGTAGAAGTTATTCGTATCATCCAAATTCACAGATATGAAAACAGTAATAGTGCTGGGATTGGTGTCCCCAGGATACTACACCTAGTAAAAGGGAAGTTCAAATTCATCCAAGTTGCCTGACTTCAAAACACATGCCTTTAACCAATGCTTTAAGCAAATAAAGATATTGAAACAACATTGTTCTAAAAAAAAAAAAACAGAAAACAAAAGAGTAGAGAGAAGAAAAGAAGAGAAAATATAAATGGTTGGTCACACTGATGCAAAAATTATTAATAATCAGAGAAACAGAAAAATCAGAAAGAAGAAAAACATGGGAGAATAAACTTTTCCAAAATAATTCAATTACTAAGCTAATTTTTAAAATACCGTACCTTTTAAAATACTTATATAATGTTAAATTTTTTAATTAACTGGTATATATTATGTTACCTTTAAACAAACTATGAAATCTTATGGTTGTTTGTTCTGACATCAGAATATACCACCAAAGTATAATGATATTTGGAAAGACATATTTAGATCAAAATATATGGATAAAAATTAATAGACACACAAATAGAAGGTATTAATTAATACATGGGATTCACTGTAATATATTAAAAAGCCTTTAAAACAGGAATAAAAATTCTGAATGATGATAAAATAATTGATCAAGAAGATATTACTATCCTTAATATATGTGGATTAAATAAACATGTTTGAATATGTATAAAGCAAACATTGATGCAATGAACCCACTGAATAAAAGTCATAAATACAAAAGAAATTTTAACATCTTCTATCAGCAATTGATAGATAAATCGATAATGAGACAACATACTCAAAAAGCTATAGAAAGATTTGAGCAACTATCATGGTGAAAAGGATGAAAATCATGAGGCTCAAGAGTCCATGTGACTAGAGAAAAAGCTGTGGTACTAATGATGATTTCTGTCAGTATAGAGACATAGGGAAGGAGAAGAAAAGAAGTGTTCACCCCATCTGAAATACATTGGTCACCCTGGCTGTGCATGAGAATCACCCAAGAAATGCTTTAAAATACTAACCTCAGGCTGGATAGAAAGTAAAGAAATTAAGGTCCTTGCCTTGCACTCAATCAATCTGGATTCAATTCTCAGTATTTATGTGGTCCCCTGAGCTCTACTTAGAGTGACTCCTACTACAATGATAATTAAGTACCTCTAGAAGTGACTCAAAAACTAACAAAAAATGAGAAATAAACAAAATAACATATTGACTCACCTAAACATTTTGTTTCAATCATCTGTACTTTAGTCCTAGCATTCATATTTTTCAAATATTTCCTATGAATGTAATGCATATTAAAGATTAGAATTTATCTTCCTAAAATGTGAAATATAGATATTTCTATATCTATATTTAGATATATAAAAAATCTAACATTTGTAACATATAGTCAAAATATTTTATTTAGGCATTTATTTCTAGAGAGACAATTGTGGTGTACTTAAATAACTTATATTCAAGAGTTATTATAGTTCAATTTTTAGACAGAGATATATCTTAAAAACATATAAAATGATATAACAAGGACAGACTTATACATGCATACTAACAAATAGAAAATTGAAAGTAAAGTATGGAAAGGAAGCAAACTTTGTTCCAATAATATGAAATTAGATAAATTGAAACAATGTAATACATATCCATTGATAAAAAGAAGTTGGTATATATTTCACATAAAATTATATTTCAAATGGTCTTTTAAATTTATGTTAAATACATACAGAGAAAACATCTTTATTGTTAAACATTGAATTTCAAACGTTTTTTTTTTCTTTTAAAGTAAAACTATTTCAATTAATTTCATGGTGTTCTCTTTTTTCTAATCTGTGTAAAATGATTTTACAATATTGGGAGCAAAAATAAAACTTGAAAATTGATGCTTAATAACCTGAAATGGGAACAGTCTTTAATCTAATCCTTGAAAGAGGGTCAAATGGATTATTATTTCTACTACTGAAGGAATTAAGAATAATTTAGAACAGCTCTGTGAAAGGGTGTGGGAATTACTTCATTACCTTAGGTGAAAAAACAAAACTAAAAAAACAAACCTAGGCTCCCTTTGATCGCTGGATACCCAATTCTTTGGGCCTTTTCTGGGTGGATCTGGAGGGTGTGGCTAGCTTGTACCTGCCTGCTGTCCATTTTAAGGTGTGTTTGGGAATGTGGAGTCTGTTTATATCTGTTCTTAATTTTCCTTACAGTACAAAAAGGTCACACCTACTAATATATTTTCTCCCATATATAAGAAATCTAAGAACTCAGCTTGAAAAAATGATAAAAGAAAGCAGAGTTTGTGCTACTCCATTCCTTTTTCCTCACATTATTTCTCACTCTATGTTCCATTGCTTTTAGGACTTCCCTTCTTTCTGATTGTTGTAAAATAATGATCTAAGACCAATCATTTAATTAAAACATCAGGTTTTTATTATTGAAGGAGGAAAGGAAAAATTGTTTACAAAATAACACTCTTATTTAATTTTTAAATATAACTTCACAGAAAGAAAGGTTGACTTTCTCTGCATCAAGAGTTTATAACATTTGTGACCTGAAATCTTAACAGAAAAGCAGTAGAAAATCTAATACTTGTGAAGCCAGTTATCATCATAAAGATTCTCCTTTAAGAATTAAAATCTATATACACATAGGTAAAACATTGAGACTAAAGGCATCTTTAAGGAAAAAAACAACACTCTCCAAACAAGTAGAAGCAGATGTAAACAGTTGGGAATTCAGCTGAGAAGTTTCTGCACCTCAAAGGAAATGGTGTAGTGCCCAGCATACAAGAGCCACCCACTGAATGGAAAAACTATTAACCCAATACCCATCAGATAAGGGGCTAATATCCAAAATATACAAAGAATTGATGGAACTTTACAAGAAAAAAATCTCATCCCATCAAAAAATGGGGGAAGAAATGAACACTTTGTCAAAGAAATAAAAATGGCCAAAAGGTTCATGAAAAAATGCTCCACATCACTAATCATCAGGGAAATGCAAATCGAAACAACCATGAGGTTCCATCTCATGCCACAAAGATTGGTGCATGTCACAAAGAATGAGAACAAGCAGCATTGTTGCTTGAGTTTGAGGGATATGGAGTGAAAGGAACTCTTATTCACTGCTGGTGGGAATGTCATCTAGTTCAACCTTTATTGAAAGCGATATGGAGATTCTGCTATAATCTGGAAATTGAGCTCCCATACAATCCAGCTATACCACTCCTAGGGATATACCCCAGGGACACAAAAATACAATACAAAAATCCCTTCCTCACATTTATATTTATTTCATTGCTATTTTCTTTTTCTTTTTCTTTTGCTTTCTTTTTTTTTTTTTTTTTTGGTTTTTGGGTCACACCCGGCAGTGCTCAGGGATCACTCCTGGCTCCATGCTCAGAAATTGCTCCTGGCAGGCACGGGGGACCATATGGGGCACCGGGATTCGAACCGATGACCTTTTGCGTGAAAGGCAAACGCCTTACCTCCATGCCATCTCCCGGGCCCCTCATTGCTATTTTCAATAGCCAGACTCAGGAAACAACCAAGATGCCATTCAATAGATGAATGGCTAAAGAAAGAGTGGTACATATACACAATGGAATTTTATGCAGCCTTCAGGAGAGATGAAAGTTATGAAATTTTATGCTGAGTGAAATAAGCCAGAGGGAGAGAGACACAGAATAGTTTCACTCATCTATGGGTTTTAAGAACAATAAAAGATATCTTTTTTAAATATAATTTTTATTTTAATCATAGTGACTTACATATCATAGACAATATCTTAGGTACATATTAACATAACATTAGGAGAATTCCCATCATCAAATTGTCCTCCCTTCACCTCTTCCCATATCCTCTTCCTTCACCCCCGGGGATGCTCGAGTAAGTGGTCCCCTCTGTGCCTAGCCTACTACTTAGTGGTCTTACACCTGTTTTGTCTTGGTACCCCCCTTATCTCCCACCCTTAATTGGGAGGCAGGACTAAGTAGTTCAAGTTATGTGGTATTATTTGAAGAAGAGAAAAGTAATAACCTGGAGAAAAAAAAAAGAAAAAAAAAAGGATCAAATACTCTGGAAATGGGCGGAGACCTTCTAGAGGCTTTTATCCTTGGTTTGAGAGATGAAGGGGAAAAAAGAAGGTGAAACACCCCAACAATACATAAAAAACTGTCAAATAAAATATCCAGTGAGCATTACACACACACACACACACACACACACACACACACACACACACACACACACACAAAGGGTAAGCACCATATAAAAGCCATGGTATTGAGATAAAAGAAAATGTGGCAGAGCACATAAGAAAAAAAGAAAATAAATAAATAAATATAAATGGAGACATCCACCTCAATAGACAAACCACACAATAAAATCAACAAAAAATAGAGAAGTAAATAATAATAAAAATAAAAATTGTTTTGTGCTTTTTTTCCCTCCTGCAGATGCACAGTAAATATTGGGGTCATTCGAAAAGGAATTTCCTTTGCCTAAGAGATACAGCGTTTCTCCAACCTTGAAGTATATTGTCATGGGATTAACTATAGACTCCTTTCAGGTTCATTTACTCTCCCCTTGGTGCTTTTGTGGTGTATGGAAGACTTCTGCTCCATCCTGGGTGATAAAATCAGACCTCTGTATCTAGAGGTCTCGGTATCTGCATGAATCAAGGAGTTGAACTTGTGATTATGTCTTTCTTTGTGGTTCTAAAAGTTCTGTTCCCTCAGTGTCATTTTAATCTGTCTTCTGTGGTTGGCGGTCCTGGTCTTTGCGCTGATCCTAGGAAGGTGCCTGGGGTAGCGTCTTTCGTTATGTTTCCAGAAGTCCCCTTCCGTTGCAATAGTCTCAGACAGACCTCTGGAACTAGGGATCATAGTTGTTATGCAGGTCGTAGCTCACACCCTAGACTAGGGCTTTTTTATTGGTCCCAGGACACATACAATCTGGCTATGGTTCTGTCAGCCAGTCATCTGTGAATTACGATCTTGGCATTTGGATAGACCAAACGGTGACAAGTCTTCTGATTTTGTGTTATTGTTAGCTGCTGAGGTAGGATAACCTGCTCTTAGTTCAAGTTGTTCTAATTTTCCTCGTTGTCAGGGTACCTATTAGGTCTGGCACTTGTTGGTGTCCGAGCACTATTTAAGATGTCCCGGTTGGGATTTGTTTCTTGTGGCTGTTGTGAAGAAGTGTGCTGTTTCTATGTCTGTGATCCAGGGTTCAAGGTTGGATGGATGGTGTTTAATCACCTGGGGTCTAAGTTGGGTCCACATAACATATTTTCAAGGTGGGAGATACCCCTGTATTGTAAACAAGTATGAGTTCTTATCCCTAATAAATAATAGCTCGTTTTTATACGTAAGATTTCCCCTTTTTTTAGTGTGCCTTTGCAGGGAAAAATGGTGCTACATTGTATTGCCCGTGCATTTGAGGGTGGGGAGAGAAGAAAAGAATAACAGGTCACACACACAAAAAAGATAAAAAAGAGAAATAAAAATATATTTGTTCAGGTATATGTATGAAAAGAAAAATATTTTTAAGAAATAAAGTAAAAATTAAAGGAACAAGGTGATGCAAGAAAGTATCTTGCATTTGGGGAAAAGCAGGTAAAGAGGTAGTGTAATACAGTTCTTATACTTATGATGGTAGTATAGGTTTCCCCATTGTCTTTTGAGATTTTCTTGTGGTGTTGGGTGTCTGGTGCCTTTTCATCTCCCAACCTGACCTTCTTGAAATTGGCAAAAGATTTGCGACAGGGAGGACTTGGGAAGAGTGCATGCATTGGGGATACTTGTAGAGCTAAGTCTGATTTCAAGTAACAGTCCACATTAGGAAGGGTTGGTAAGGAACACCACACAGTATGAGTCAGCAGGGGAGTTGATTGCCTTTTCTTGTTGGGGGCGAGGTGTTGGTTTGACTGGTTGTCCCTTTGCTTGGGTTCTGGGTACTGGTTTGCTGGGGTAGGAGGTAATTCTTGATACCTAATGGATTAGGAATGGAGGGTGACGAGTTTTAATAAGGTGGGGAATCTGGATGGGATTGAGGGGTGAACAGATAGTTGGATTTTCAAAGGGAGGAAAGGAGAAAGTATA
Organism: Crocidura indochinensis; assembly: GCA_004027635.1. Taxonomy (NCBI): domain Eukaryota; kingdom Metazoa; phylum Chordata; class Mammalia; order Eulipotyphla; family Soricidae; genus Crocidura; species Crocidura indochinensis. The sequence goes on along the minus strand of PVKC010000400.1, from coordinate 36,870 downwards.
TGGAAGGGGCAGGAAAGAAAAGAGAAAATAAATTTAAAAGAAAAGGAGAGAAAAAGAAAAAAGTTAAAAGAGTAGAAAAAGAGCAAGGGAATGCTAATTTGTTTGAATGTGTTCAATGAGTAGGGCCTGTAGTAGGGTCTGTAGGTTACAGTTGCTGCTTCAGTGGTTTGGGTGGTCACGTGCTTCAAGTCCTAAATGAAGGTATAACCTAGAGATAAAGTGTATGTTAAAGAGTTTTATTGGGACATTCTTGTAGTGCAAGCTGGGTATGGTATCTAGTGTGATTGAGCCCTGAGATGAAATCTTAGTTTGTTCACACTTTGTATTCAAGAACGCCTGTGGACAGAAAAGCTGAGAGGTTATTTTAAGTATAGAAAGATTAAGGCATTAAAACATATTATTATGGAATGCTTTCGTTGGAGTCCATGGTTTCCCATGGTATCCTTTACCTGTAATCCTGTATAAGATCCCTAAAGGCTTATTATGGACGTTTGTAATAGAAGGCTGATTACTTACCTGGTCTTTCTATGCTGCTGTTTCTGTTGTTGCTAGTTTTTTTGTGGTATAGTGTGTAGTCAAGAGTTTGTGTTGTTCCTCTTTCATGTGTTTTGGGCACTGATTTCTGGTATATGTTGAATGTTACAGTGTTTGGGGTTTCTACTCTGTTAAAGCCTGTTATTTAATTGTTGAGTATTAGTTGTATATAAGGTGTATGGTCTCTAGGTACTTCAGAATAGTGCTATCATTCTGTGTTTATCTTTCATCTTCTGGCTTACTTCATTTAACATAACATGTTCTAGGTCCATCCACGTTGCTGCAAAGTCTGTGATTGATTCATTTCTGACTGCCATGTAGTTTTTCATTGTGTATAGATACCACATCTTAATGATCCACTCATCTGTTGTTGGACTTCGAGGTTGGTTCCAAGACTTGGCTATTATACTGAGTGCTGCGATAAATAGTGGGGTGCACACATACTTTGGAATGAATGTCCTTCCAACTTGGGGGTAGATACCTAGGAGAGCAATTGCTGGGTCAAATGGTAGCTCAATTCTGAATTCTTTGAGCATGCTCCAGACTGTTCTCCATAGGTATTGGACTAGGGGACATTCCCACCAGCAGAGGATGAGAGTGCCCTTCATGCCACGTCCCTGCCAACATAGATTATTCCTATTATTTTTGATGTGAGCCATCCTCACTGATGTAAGGTGGTACCTCACTGTTGTCTTTATTTGGATTTCCTTAATGATGATGTGGGTGAGCATGTTTTCATGTGTTTCTTGGCCATCTTTCTGTCTTCCTCAGAGAAGTGTCTATTCATTTCATCTTCCCATTTTTATGGCTTTATTTAGTTTTGGAGGGCTCAGTTTTCTGAGTGTTTTGTATATTCTGGATATCAGCTTTTTATCTGATATGATGGGTGAAAAGATTTTTTCCCAGTCAGTTAACTGTCTTCTTGTGTTAATTAGGGTTTCTTTTGCCATGCAGAAGCTTTTTAGTTTGATGTACTCCCATTTGTTTATGTTTGTCGTTAAAGTTCTTGATATTGGTGCTCCATCCTCGAAGACCTTTTTGATATTTAGGTCTTCCAGTGTTCTACCTATTTCATTCTCTTTAAAATTGATAGATTCTGGTCTAATTTCGGGGTATTTGATCCATTTTGAGTTGATTTTTGTATAAAGAGTGAGGTATGGGCTAATTTTGAATTTTTTACATGTGGTTTTCTAGTTGTACCAACTCCATTTGTTGAAAAGACTTTCCTTGTCCCATTTCAAGTTCTTGGCTCTTTTGTCAAATATCAGTTGACTGTATATCTGGGGGCTTATGTCTGGGAATTCTGTTCTAGCCCACTGGTCTGAGGCTCTGTCTTTGTACCAGTACCATGCTGTTTTGATCACTATGGCTTTGTAGTATAGCTTCAGGTTAGGTAAGGAGATGCCACCCAGCTTCCTGTTTTTTAGTATGTGTTTGGCTATCCTGGGGCTTTTGTGCTTCCAGATAAATTTTATGATTGATTGTTCTAAGTCTTTAAAGAACGATTTCTGGATTTGGATGGAGATTGTGTTAAATCTATATAGGAGTTTGGGTATGATAGTCATTTTGACTATGTTGATTCTACCTACCCATGAGCATGGGGTGTTCTTCCATTTCCCAAGATCCTCTTCAATTTCTTTCTGAAGTGTTTTGAAATTTGCCAGGTATAAGTCCTTCACTTCCTTTATAAGGTTGAATCCTAGGTACTTGATGTTTTTTGATACTATTTTAAATGGAGTTGTGTTCTTAATCTCTCTCTCTCTTCTACTTCGTTTTTTGTATAAAGAAATGCTACTGTCTTCTGTGTATTGACTTTGTAACCAGCCACTTAGTTGTATTGGTTTATTGTTTCTAGGAGTTTTACTGTGGACTCGTTAGGTTTTTCCATGTATATCATCATGTCATCTGCAAAAAGAGATAGTTTGAATTCCTCTTTCCCTATTTGAATCCCATTGATTCCCTTCTCTTGTCTAATTGCTATTGCTAAGACTTCTAAAACTATGTTGAATAAGATTGGAGAGAGTGGACATCCTTGCCTGGTTCCTGACCTTAGTGGAAATGCTTTCAATTTTTCACCTTTAAGGATAATGTTGGCTGTGGAATTTTCATAGACAGCTGTAACTATCTTGAGAAAGTTTCCTTCCAGACCTATTTTGCTTAGTGTTTTCAGCATGAATGGGTGTTGGATTTTGTCAAATGCCTTCTCTGCATCGATAGATATGATCATGTGGTTTTTGTCTTTTTTATTATTGATGTGGTGTATGATGTTGAATGATTTGCATACGTTGAACCATCCTTGCATCCCTGGGATGAAACCCATTTGGTCATGGTGTCTTTTTGATGTAGTGTTGGATTCAGTTCGCTAAGATTTTGTTGAGTATTTTTGCGTCTATATACATTAGTGAGATTGGTCTGTAGTTTTCTTTCCTGGTGGTATCTTTGCCCTCTTTGGGAATCAGAGTGATATTAGCCTCATAGAAGGAATTGGGAAGGATTTTTGTCTTTTCAATGGTTTGGAAGAGCCTATGAATCAGTGGAAGTAATTCTTCTTGGAATGTTTGATAGAATTCACCTGTAAAACCATCTGGGCCTGGACTTTTGTTCTTGGGAAGTTTCTTAATTAGTGTTTCAATTTTCTCTGAGGTGATTGGCCTGTTTAGGCTTTCTAAATCCTCCTTTTCTAGTCTTGGAAGCTTGTATTTTTCCAAGAATCTGTCAATTTCTTCTGGCTTCTCTAGTCTGAGTATAGTTGCTCATAATATGGCCTCATGATTTGTTGGACTTCTTGGGTTCTGTTGTAATCTCTCCCCTTTCATTTGTTGTGATCCTGCTTATTTGGGTGTTTTCCCTCTTTTATTTTTTTGGTGAGTCTTGCCAGTGGTTTGTTTATCTTTTTTTTTGGTTTTTGGGCCACACCCAGTGACGCTCAGGGGTTACTCCTGGCTAGGTGCTCAGAAGTAGCTCCTGGCAGGCACTGGGGACCATATGGGAAACCGGGGGATCGAACCAGGGTCTGTCCTAGGTTAGCGCAGGTAAGGCAGGCACCTTACCTCCAGCGCCACCGCCTGGCCCCAGTGGTTTGTTTATCTTGTTTATTCTTTCAAAAAACAAACTCCTGGTCTCATTTTCTGTATTGTTTTCTTAGCTTCTATGTTGTTTATTTCTGCTCTAGTTTTTATTGTTTCCTGTCTTCTGATTGTGTTTTGGTTTCTATGTTGCTGTTGTTCCAGCTCCTTAAGGTGGTCCTTTAAGCTGCTAATTTTGTCGTTTTCCTCTTTCCTGACATAGGATTGTATTGCTATGAGCTTCCCCCTGATTACTCCTTTTGCTGTGTCCAACAAGTTTTGACAAGTTGTTTCTTCATTGTCATTTGTCTCAAGAAATCTTTTTATTTCTTCCTTGAATACCTCTTTGATCCAGCTATTTTTGAGCAGCATGTTGTTTAATCTCCAGGTAATTCTCAGAGACTAAAAAGAGGAGGGCTGGAAGGTCCAGCTCACGACATGAAGCTCAACACAAAGCATGATGAGTGCAGTTAGAGAAATAACTACATTGATAACTATCATAACAATGTGAATGAATGAGGGAAGTAGAAAACTTGTCTACAGTAGAGTCGGAGGAGAGGTGAAGAGGAAGACTTGGAACATTGGTGATGGGAATGTTGCATTGGTGACAGTGTTTTTTCTTTATATGACTGAAACCCAACTACAATCATATTGTAATCAAGGTGTTTAAATAAATATATTAATAAAAAATTAAAATCTGTGCAGTTAGAAAAATAATTACAATAATAGCTATTATGATAATGCTAATGAGTGGGAGAAGTAGAATGAGAATGCCTATCTCAAAAACAGCAGGGGGCAAGGAAGAAAGGAGATGGAGGGCATTGGTGGTGGAAATGTTGCACTGGTGAAGGGGGGTGTTTTCTTTATGACTGAAACCCCACTACAATGATGTTTGTAATCATTGTGCTTAAATAAAAAAAGATATTATTAAAAAAAGAATTAAAGTCAGACCTCAAAGGAATCTTCTACTTTGTTGAGCAAAATAAGTAAAGAGGGTGTTTTCTAATTAGATTCTATGAGTATCCCAAATAACCTCTACAGACTCTGCCATGAAGCCATCTTTCACAGAAGAGTAGAGTATCCAGATGGTCTCGATTCTATACTTTTTTTAAGTTTATTGAGTAAATTTTGTATTTTATTCAGAGACTTAGAAATGATATCATTGAGAGATTAAAATTCCAAGCCTATAGGAATATGAAAATTAAATTTCATAGTGAACAAAAATCTATAGGAAAGAAATTTAATTACTGTAGCATGCCATTCAGCTGCCATTCAAACTTAGACAATAACCTTATTACATAAGCATGAAAAGCTGTCAAACAATAGGTCACTTCTGTATTTGAAATGGTTCTTTTATTTCCAGCACTTGTTTCATTCAGATAGTAATTGAATTTGTTGTTTTCTCTTATAGGCCTGAAGAGGATGGGTGATTTGTTTGTTGGATGAAGGTAAAGGGAATTAGAGAGACTCAGAAGCATTTGGCCTATGAAACATTTTAATAGAAAAGTCTTGGGGGGGGGGATTGGCCTGATGAGATGCCAGCTTTGCTATTATTTTCAGCTATAAAATTTATTCCCACAAAATTCATAAATGAAAGTTTATCATTCAGGCTCCATCCTAGGGGCAACATAATGACCAAGAATACCACTACAGAAGATGAATTAAAACAACACTTAAGAAGCAGAACTGCTAGAACCACAAAGAAAGCCTTCATCATAAACTCTATCCCTTGAGCTTGCACAGGCACCAAGATCTCTAGATACAGAGGACTGATTTTACCATCCATGACGAAGCAGAAGTCTTACATACATCACGAAAGCACCGAGGAGAGAGTAAAGTATCATGCAAGGAGTCTATAATTAATCCCATGACAGTGAACTTCAGGGATGGAGAAACCCTGTATCTCCTATGCCAAGAGAATTCTCTCTATAATACCCCCAATAATTACTGTGCCTATGCAGGGAGGAAAGGAAAAAAAAGCACAAAATAATCATTTTTCCACATATATATTTATTTATTGATTGATTGATTGTTTTTGACGTCTTTATTTTATTATAGATATTGAAGTGGATGTCTCCTTTTCTATTTTTATATTATTTTATCTTATCTTTCTCCTTCGTTTTGCACTCCAGCATGATTTGAATTCAGAACCGAGACTAATGTGTGGTGCTTCTCTTTATTGCTGTAGGGCTCACTGCATATCTAATTTGACATTTATTTTTTTATTGTTATGGTATTTCAATTACCTTTTTCACATCCTTTCTCAAACTGAGGCAGATAGCCACTAGAAGGACTCCACCCATTTTCAGCATATTTTTAATTAATTTATTTATTGATTATCATTATTTTTATTTTTATTTATTTTTGCTTAATCTTTACCCCATTCTATTGCCTTTCTTTCCCTCAAACAAAACCACATAACTCGATTTATCTAGGTTAGCCTCTCAAATAGAGAGAGAAACAAGGAGGGCACCAGGACCAAACAGATGCATGATCACTGATAGTAAGCTAGACAAAGAGGGGACCACCTACTCTAGCAGCCTGGGGGGGGTGATTGTGGGGGATATAGGTTGCAGAAAGGGAACAGGGAAGGGGGTAGGACAAATTTGGTGATGGGTATTGCCCGGGTTCAATGTTAATATTTACCTAAAATACTATTGTGAAAGATATGTAAGCCACTATGATCAAAATAAAAAGAAAAGAATTGAAATATCCATAGGTTAACTTGCATCATATGAGAAAAATATAGCAATGTGGTAGCAATGCTCATATATTTTATTTATCTGTACTTGTTTTCTTTCATACAGGGTAATTGGCAAAAGTAAATGGAGAGATATGTCTATACTTCATTTTTATCATCACCCACAACTAGCTTTATTTGAGTCACAGAATATATTTTCCAACAACAGTCGAGAAAATATTGAAAAAACTCTTTGAAATTATTCACCCAACAAATGTCAAAGATGATGGCAGACCACTATTGCCTCCTCTTTCTTAAGTTACAAGGTCTAGGTTTGTGCTGTGGAGGATCTTTTTAAGTATAGATTCTTCTTTCTCATTCCTAACTTTGATGGATATTTGTCAACACTCCCTTCTAGTGACTAGTTTTGTCTACAATCACTGTGCATGAATCATCTGTCACAGAGTAATTTCTTATGACTCTACTATACCCTTGTGACTCTTCACTTTCTAATATTTGCAGAAAGCAAATGAAAATGGCACTACTTGCCAGGAACAGCCATAATTCAGTACCATTTTCCAGGAAACCTTCAGGGGGCACTATAAAATAATTAACTGTTACATCACTCAAGGGTTACAATATCCCCAAGCTATTCATCCAGATAAATCAGTGTCATCAATGATTAATTCACCCAGAAATAAGAACACTCTGTTTTTCTATTCATTGTACTGTGTATTTTAAATAAATAAGTTTGATGACATATTTTTGTTTAGTCAGAATCAAGATGGTAACTAACACTATGAAAGTTGGTAGATATAATAATTAACATTTTGATAGACAAGAGAAACACTAGCTGGGTTTTTTTGTTTGTTTGTTTTGTTTAAGAGTCTTACCCAGTAAGGTTCAGGGCTTACTCCTGACTCTACATAAGTATCATTGCTAGTGGTACTCTGCCCCATGCAAGGTGCCTGAGATCAAACCTGAGTAGACACTTGCAAGGCAAACGCCCTATCTGCTGTGCTACTGCTACCACCCACAGAAAATGGCTTCCTACTCTATTTTTTTCTTCTTCTATCTTTTGGAATAGTGAAAGAGGGTTTATTTATTGTTTCTTTATTTTTAGTTATTTTGGAGCCATAATGACTGGTGCTTGGGGCTTCTGTCTTTTCACACAGAGATTGCTCTCAGTAGTGCTCAGGGACCTTATGGGATGCAGGGGATGAAACCTGGGTGAGTTGAATCAAAACAAACACCTTATTTTCTTTATTATCTCTCTGACATCCTGAAAGAAGTTATAATTTGAAAATAAATAATGGTATTTACAGAACTTAACAAGAAGTAAAACATCTAACCCCACCAAAAAATGGGGAGAAGAAATGAACAGATACTTCCTCAAAGAAGAAATATAAATGGCCAAAAGGCACATGAAAAAAAGATCCACATCACTAATCATCATGAGGATTAAGAATAATTATTGCTAGCAAGGATGTGGAGAGAAAAGAACTCTCATTTACTGCTGGTGTGAATGCCGTCTAGTTCAACCCTTATGGAAAATAATATGGAGATTCTTCAACAAACTGGAAATTGAGCTTCCATATGATCCAGCTATACCACTCCTAGGGATATAGTCTCAGGACACAAAAATACAATTTAAAAATCCCTTCCTTACACCTATATTTATTGCAGTGCTATTTATAATAGCCAGACTCTGGAAACAACCAAGGTGCCCTTCAACAGATGAATGGCTAAAGAAAGTGTGGTACATATACACAATGGAATATTATGCAGCCATCAGGAGAGATAAAGTCATGAAATTTTTCTATAAGTGGAGGTACATGGAATCTATTATGCTGAGTGAAATAAGTCAGAGGAAGAGAGATAGACACAGAATAGTTTCACTCATCTTTAGGTTTTAAGAAAAATTAAAGACATTATTGTAATAATGCCCAGAGACAGAAGTGAAGAGGGCCAGAAGGATGAGCTCAGAATATGAAGCTCACCACAAATAGTAGTGAGTACATTTAGGGAAATAACTGCACTAATAACTATCCTGACTATCTTTAAGAGTGAGAGAATAAAATGCCTGCCTCGAATACAGGCAGAGGTTGCAAAGGATGGAGGGGAGGTATTGGTAGATGGAATCTTGCACTGGTGAAGGTGAGTGTTCTGTTTATGACTGAAACAACCCAACTGCAATCATGTTTGTAATCATAGTGCCTAAATATTTTATATAAGAGAAAAAAAGAGTAGTAAGGAAAAATAAAAGGACTAGAAGGCAGATAATTTAATAGAAAGAAAAAAGAAATACAAACACATTTGTGAAAATTACTGTGTCTCTAATGAAGTAATTAATCCTATAACAGAAGGTTTAGTGGCTGTCTATTCTGTTAATTTGTGTGTTCTTATAGGATGAAGAATCAACAAATGAAGTTGTTCAGAAATTCAAAGCACTATTACTAAGTCTTTTAAGTTATGTTCTCAGATGTCAGGCCCCCTATAAGGAGAATTCATGAAGATTCCTTACAGCTTTTGTGACATCATCCCAATTAGTGATGTAACTGAAATTTGGTCAGATTACTATCCTTGAAGAGAATCATAGAGGGATTTTTAGCCAATAGACAAAAATGTAGTTATGGGTGATAGATGCAGCAGACCTGGCTTCAGCAGGGTGAGGCTTGACTTGCTCTCTCCTGCCAAGATTGTCACTTATTTTTTGTTTGTTTGGATTTTGTTTGTTTCTTTGTTTTCTTTTTGGGCCACACCCGGTGATGCTCAGGAGTTACTCCTGGTTATGTTCTCAGATATTGCTCCTGGCTTGAGGGACCATATAAGCTGTCGGGGGATCAAACAGCAGTCCATCTTAGTTTAGCAATATGTCATACTGCTTGCGCCATAGCTCCAGCCCTGAGATTGTCATATTTTTGCTTAGTGGGCAGTGTACTCATAATTTTTAATGACTTGGCTTAGATATTTTTCTAGAAATGAGTGAGTCTGTTGAGCTAGCCTGCTATGGACATGGAAACTGCATTTGTCAGCGTAGTTACGGCTGCCAGGCTTCATGGAAAAAGGAAGATATGCTTGTACTTGCTCCAAAAGCCCTGTTGCTATCAGCACTAATACCTGAATTCCTGAATATTGGTAAATAGAAGTCTCCAGTGAAAATTGTAGAGGGTATCTGATGCAAGATATAGGCAAAACAGTGATTCTGGGTGATAGATGCAGCAGACATGGCATTGGCATGTCAGTTGCTTCGCCTGCCCTATTCTCACAAGATGTGAGCTTTATGTTACTTGGCCAGTGTACCTATGATTTTTCAAGGCCTGGTTTACATCTTTTCCTGAAAAGATTAAGTTTATGGAGCTGGCATTGTGCAAACACAGTGAGTAAAAAGATATTGTTAAATGGCAAGAGAAAATAATTTAAACAGAAACAGCTTGAGGCATATACAAGACCTGTAAAGTTTGTATCATGAAAGCCAATTGTTTAACTTTTAGATATTTTAAGTCAATTTATGTCATATTAGGCATATATTTACATAATGATGGCAATATCTATAAAATCAGCACTTATTTTGAATGATTGTTATATAGAAATTCAACCTTAAACATTATATTATAAAATTTTAGTTAAAAAAGGAGCAAGTATTCTGGGAAAAGTAGAAGAGTTAAGTTTACAAACTACTATCAATTTCAGAGTAGCAATAGAGGCAGAAAAAGCCAGCAGGAACAAGGACTTCAGTAAACAGTTTCTCCAGCAATTATGCAGCAACATACAGCAAGAGCAATCCAGATCAACTTGGAAATATAAAGTATATAGAAGAACATGTAGGTAAAACACTCTTTGAAATCGAGACTAAAGGCATCTTCAAGGAGAAAACAGCCATGTTCAAAAAAAATGGAAACGGAGATAAACAGATAAGACTATATTAGATTGAGAAGCTTCTGCACATAAAAGGAAATAGTGACTAGGATGCAAAGATCCCAATACTCATTCATCCAATACCCATCAGATAAGGGGCTAATATCTAATATATACAAGGTACTGACAGAATTTAACAAGAAAAAAATCTAATTCCATCAGAAAATGGGAAGAAGTAAACATACAATTCCTTAAGAAATGCAAATGGTCAAAAGACACATGAAAAAAATGCTTCACATCACTAATAATCTGGGAAATACAAATAAAAATAATAATGAGGTGTCATCTCACTCTATAGAGACAGGTACAAGAACAATCTGAGCTGGAGGAGATGTGGGAGAAGGGATCTCTCATTCACTGCTGGTGGGAATGTTTATCTAGTTCAGCCTTTATGGAAATTAATATGGAGATCCCTCAAAATATTGGAAATTTGCTCCCATATGTTCCAACTATACCACTCCTAGGGATATATCCTAGGAACACCACACAAAAAATGCCTTCTGCACACCTATACTCTCTGCAGTGCTATATACAATAGCCACTACCTGGAAACGACCCAGATGCCTGACAATAGATGAGTGACTAAAGAAATGATGGTACAGGTACACGATGGAATACTATGCAGCTGTCAGAAAAATGAAGTCATAAAATTGTCCTATACATGAATGAACATGGAAACTATTATGGTGAGTGAGATAATTCAGAGGGGGAGATAGGCACGGAGTAGTCTCATTCATCTATGGGTTTTAAGATAAGTAAAAGACATTATTATAATAATTCACAGACAATAGAGATGAGGGCTGAAAAGGACTGGCTCACAATATGAAGCTTACCACAAAGAGTAGTGATTTCTGCTAGAGAAATAAATACACCGACAACTATCATGACTATGGTAGTGAGTGAGAGAAATAGAATGCCTGTCTTGACTACAGACAACAGGTGGGGGATGACGGAGGTGGGAGGTGGAGAACTTTGGTGGTGAGAATGTTGCACTTGTGAAGGGGGCTGCTCTTTTTATAACTAAAATCCAACTACAAACATGTTTGCAATTTTGGTGCTTAAATAAAGATAATAAAAAAGGGAGCAGCAGTGACTACTAGGACTTTAGCCCCAGCCTATATACTTCCAGGCCAACTGCCCTCCAGCTATAGTTACAAGAGGTAGGCATGTGGTAACTGACATCTTCACTCTTAAAGGGACTGTAGATCTAATTCAGCTGACCAGAGGCTATAAGAGTATTTCTATAAGAGTATCCTTATATTATCCTCTATTTTCCAAAGAAAAAAATCTTTGGGGGAATAAATAACTGTATCCAAGTATAGTTCTACATTGACAATCAAGTTTCAGATATGTCAGATTAGAAGGATTTCAGTTGATGATGTAATGTTTTAGCAAAGGGAAGTTATGAACTCAGTGGTCTTCTGTAGGTCAAAAGAGTCAGGTCCTCAAGAGAGGACCCCAGTTGAAGAAACCTATTTAATTAGGTGGTGACTGCTTACAAGCTGCAGTTATTTTACTCTTAATAGGGAGTTTTGGTGCTCCATTTGCAAGGGATCTTAATAAAGTAAACTTTGTTTAGGAAGCAGTAGAAATAATATGTTGTAAAATGCATAGAACAAAAAAAATCTATTTAAATTTGAAACATTAAAGGACAATAAAGCATGCACCCTTAGCTTTCCTTTAATTTCTTTGATTTAGAGTTTTCACTAATGCCAAATATGAACAATAGAGCAAGGTTGTTTAATATGTAAATAGATCATTCAAACAGACCTGTTTGGTAATTGAACAATGACAGTGATTTGTGACTGAGGTGCTGCAAAAAGTAATCATTCTTTTTCTTCAGAGGTAAATCAAGAAAAGATGTGTCTTCTGGAGATGGTCATACCCAAAAATTCCCTCCAAATCCTTCTGAGCCTCTGGAGCTAATTGTCTTGGACTATCAAGAACATAGTCTCCTTCTATAGTGAGAAACAAGTTGCTAAGGTCTGACTTAGGAATATCAAGAGTGGGATGGACTCAATGGCTCCCTGTAGTTTCTGAAAATCATTGAATGTTTTGAGGTTTTTCTGGTAGATAAAACTTTTCTGAGGATGTACTGAGAATGTATGTATTCAAAAAATAACCCAAATATTTATATGAATTTTTCTGTTGCATCTTGTAATCTAGCTGCCAGTAAGCATGTTAATACATCTTTATATAATATTTGAATATCTTTCTCATTAGAGCAAGCTATCAGAATATTGCCCACGTAGTGGACAATGTATGCATAAAGAAATATTGCACAGGAAGAACATAGAGATATATCAACAGCAAAATTCACTTATAGTAGGTGAGTTTGTCATTCCTTGGGGTAAAATCCAAAACATGGATTTTACTAAAACCTCAACAGAGGTGCCTTTATGATTGAGAGAAGGAATGAAAAATACAAAGTGCTTGCAGTCATCTGGATGAAGAGACATACTTAAGAACCAATATTTATTATTTATTACAACAAGTGGCCAATCTTTAGAAATCACAGCAGGAAAGGGAAGGCCAGGTTGAAGGGTTCCCATTGGAATCATGATAGCATTTACATTCAAAGTCAGTCAATAGTTGCTACTTATTGGATTTTTTTAATACAAAAAGATGAGAATTCATTCTGAAAGCAATGTTTCAAAATGGACCAATTTAAGTTATTCCTCTATTAAATTTATAAACTCCCCTAGCTTCATTTCATTAAGGGGCCACTATGCTGTCCACACAAGATGGCTTGACTTTCACTAAATGTAGAGAGGTGTTAGGTGTTGTACTGCAGTGGCCCAGATTTAAAATGTGTGTCTTCTAGGGAAGTAACTGAAATAGGAATCTGAGCATGCCATTGTTTGTGCAGATCTTGATCCATATAAACTCAGGGCCAAGGGAGCTAGGTAAGGGTGAAATGTGGCTATATTCAAATCAGGGGCAATGCTTTTCAGCCATAAGGATTTTGTTGCAAAGAGGAAGAAGGAAAAGTGCCTAATTTTTTAAAGCCATAGGTATCTCCTGCAGGACCCAACTATGAGGTCAGTATAGGAAGATATGATGACATATCAGCAACCTGGTCAATCATTCCTTTAAATTATTTCCACATATCTCCAGAGTGAGCACATGTTTTTGTAAGATTATAAGTAAAGGCCATTGGAGGGATCTGCACAAGCTGCTAAGGGCTTAATGGTACTAAAACTTTCAATTCTTGATCAAGAAGAATATCCAGGCAGAGTCTCCTTCTGGGTTCCAGTTCCATCACTGTTAATCTGCCCTTTGGAGCCAGCCAGATTGGTGTCTGGGAGGAAATAGGGAACCTCACACCTTAATCCCTTCCAACAAATGCAAACAGGGCTGTCTTTTTGGGTCTTTCCCAGCATCCTTCCAGGGGGTCCTAGCATCATTGCTGAATCTTTGTTCTCTTGGCACAGTGAGGTTTGTGTCTGGATGGAATAGGGAGGTTCCAGTCCTAATTCACTCTACCAAGCTCAAACAAGGCCTCCTCTCCAGTCTCTTTCTGAGTTCCAGTACATTTACTGAAGCCCCTTTCTTCCCATCAGTCCTCCTTTTCCCAAACCGTGTGGACGCTACTAGGTCACCACAAAGTCAATTCAATATATATCATAGACTTCCTGGCAGATTGGATCTTGTGCTTCTTTTAACTCCTTTATACTCTAGCACTCCAAACCACTAAATGCAAAGATCAATAGGAAAGCTAAAGAATACATCTACTGTGGGGATATGGAGAAAAATTCTCAAGTCAATTCAAATGCCTGAACCTTATAGATGAGGATCTAAAATCAAACTTAATAGTTTAGCAATGGAAATCAAGGATTTATTAGCTTGCAAAAGTAGGAAGTTATCTATAAATGAACAACTCAAAAAAGAACTCTTTCAAAATATGAGAGAATCCATACAAATGAAACTGAAGGAACTATAAAGCATGTTAGAAAGCCATAATAGTAGAATTGCACAAGTGAAGAATAGCATAAACAGATGAAGACAAATTACAAGCCAGCAGTGATAAAGTCAAAAAATAAAGGAAAGATAAATCCTTGAAAAATGTAAGGTACTTAATAAACAAAGACAAGAAAAATAATCTCTGAATTATAATAATTCCAGAAGGGGGAAATGGGAAAGGGGAAAAATGTAATGAGGGAATAATAGCAAAAAACCAAGAGACATAAAGAGTGTTAAACAAAATAGACCATAACTGAACAACAGCAATGCATTTAATAATCCAAATGAAGAAAACAAAAGAGATCGATTCTTTAAAGCAGTTAGGGAGAAAAAAATCCTCAAGTATAAAGGAAACAACATAAGAATAAAACCAGATCTTCCTTTTGAAACAATCCATAAATATATAATGACTTATTCAAATTACTGAATGAAAGAAACTTTCAACCTAGAGTCCACTACCCAGAGAAACTCTCATTTACTTGGGAGGGAGGGTACAAACATTCTCAGGCAAAAATAATTCACAGTATTTGTGGTAACCAAACCAATCCTAATGAGCTACTCAAAGGGCAATTACACAAACCAAACTCCCAATTGTAGCAACAACAGCAATCCTACACAACAACCCTTTCTATCAATAGTTTCCTTATATGTCAATAGATTAAACTCCCTGGCAAGAACCAATACAACTATTTAGACTGAGCAGCTGCCCAATCAACTGCTCTTTATAGATGTCTATAATAATGTTCTAATGCTCTTATTCCCAGAAAGAGGTTCAGAATGTATTTGGAAACCATTGACTCCCACTATAGTGCTCACTATAAGTAGTTTTAATACCTTAACTTTACAATGACTATAATAGCTCCTTGAACTTTTTGTCCACAGTGGTGCTTGAAAATATAGGTTGGTCATCCAAGTTCCACATTGCAGTGCTATATTATATTAGACTCAGAAGACAGGGCTCGTATGATAATGTCATGACAAAAATTCTAATTTATTTATTTTTCTACTTCATTATGCCGGCTAATATAATCTAATGTTTATGTCCACAAATAGTAATGAAGAATGCAATTGATTGCCATGAACTCCTGTTACAGAGCTCATTTATTGACTATGTTACTGTAATATGTTTTCAATTGTAGGTTGCTTACCATTTGAGCAAGACCTGCTAGACAATATTTCATTGTGTGGACTTCTCTTATAGTGCTCATTACCATAATCACTTAGTTTTATAGATTTAAAAATTATGATTGTTTTGGAGGTCGGCGAGGTGCTGCTAGAGGTAAGGTGTCTGCCTTGCAAGCACTAGCCAAGGAAGGACCACGGTTCGATCTCCTGGAGTTCCATATGGTCCCCCGAGCCAGGGGCAATTTCTAGCGCTTAGCCAGGAGTAACCCCTGAGCATCAAATGGTTGTGGCCCGAAAAAATAAAATTATGATGGTTGTTTTTAAGAATACTCTATCAGGTGTCTCAAACTCAATTTACCTGAGGGACATAGGAGGCACAGTCGGGGTGATCCTGGAGTGCAAAGTCAGTAGTAAGCCTTGAATATTGGGGAGTGTGACCCAAACATCTAAAACAAAACAAAACAAAAAAAGATTTATCTAGGAAGGGCCACAAAATGTTGTACGGAGAGCTGCAAACGGCTCGTGGGCCGTGAGTTTGAGACCCCTGCTACTTAATCTAACCCACAATGCCTTTCTTCAGTAAAGTTTACCCTTAACAATCATGATTGGTCTAGAAAATGGAAAATCTTTCCATCTCAATTGCTAGCTTTATAATTTTAAGCATTTTGTACCATTTAACCTGGGTAAGCTTTTCTATAACTCATGGATTGATCCTCAGTGTCTATGTGTGTGTATTAGAGTATGTGTTAGCCACCTAAATGTCTAAAAGGCAAGATACTACTGCTGCCTTGGCAGCATCAACTTACTATAGATTGGGTTCATATAGCATCCTGATGACTTGGAAATAGCAATAAACTGCTTTCAGGTAATGGGTCTCTGTATTGCTATCTAATGGTGAGGCGAAACCAGAAGCCTCTCTGTGACACCATGACTTCAACATAGGATCTGTACAGAAACCTGTACCTCTAACTACAGAAACCTGACAGCAACAACCAAAATTGTGAAAACGTTTGCTGAGATCACAGAGAAAGACTTTGGGTTTGACAACTTAGAGTTGACTGGAGTCTGTAGTTGGTCTTATGCCAGGATACTTCATAGGTAAGGCCTCCCTGTTTTTAGGCCAAAGGTTTTACCTTTCTATTTTCTCCCAAATTTTTACTGTGCCTATGCAAACAGCAATTGCCACACACACACACACACACACCTTTTTTATTGTGTATGTTTATCTCTTGTCTTAAAAATAGCTTAGTAAACCTTCTGATATTGTTTTAATGACTTTATTAGAGATACAATAATTACCACAAATATACGTGATACTGAACTTTCTCTTCTTTTTTCTTCTTTTCCATTTTATTTTTTAGTTTTTCTTTCTATGATCTTTCCATTTTTCTCAATAACTTTGCTTTCACTTATCTTGAAGAAATGTATTATGATCAATTATGTCAACACTATGATGCATTTTATTTAATTAAAAAGATGTTCATACAAGAGTGGAGCAGCATAATTTTTTAAACGTTTTTACTGTTGGTATTTTATAACAATTATTATTTCTCTTGTGTAATCGGAAAGTATTAACCCTATATGAACATTAATTCCTTTAATAGTTAAATTGCTTTTTCCTAAGAGTAGGCCTACAGTGCCTGGTGGTATTGGTCACTTTGTTATGGAGGTCAATTTGTGGGGTTATTGAGCTGCTGTTATTGTGATAGTGTTAGGGCAGGGGATATCTGAAGCAGCACATCCTATGGTGGCAGGTTGCAGCAAATTTATTGGCTGTAGGCCTGCATAAATTGGAGACTCTGATTTTGTGAAGCCTAAGGTTGGCCCTTGCCCAGTTTCTCAATACCTATTAGTTGTTAGTGCAAAATCTTTCCCAATATTCTCTAATCACTGTGGGCAAGTTCCAAGTAGAAATCTCCATAGTGCAGAGCCAGACATATTTCTGCAACCACTGTGAGAGTGGCCAAATTTTCCACAATTATCATATCTAACCCTGGTTTGTGAGATCTGAAGTTGTCCTATTTTCCAGATTTTCCAAATTCCAATAGAGCAGCCCACTTTCTTGTCAATTTCAGACAAGTTCCAAATGGTGGCCTTGAAAATACCACTTAGATGGGCCTTTATATTCTCTTGAATATAGTTTGCTCCGCTAACCTGCCTTTACACTGTACAGACCTCAAAGCCATTTACATATGCCAGATGTGAGAGGGACCTACTTTCCAGCATGTTTTTAGGTAGCCCATAACATCTTCTCACTTCATAATTGGGCGCAAAATTTTTGATAGGCTTCATTGGAATTTTCAGAGGTCAATTGCCTTACTAAATATTGCTTGGTCTCTTTTCCTCTCACATATCTTTGCACTGCATTTGAAAATTTTCCTATAAATTGGCTAAAGGCTCTGTGATCCCTGAAAAGTTTTATGTAGCTGCCTATGTATATGTCATCCACATAAATCCTCTCCCATGTACCCTTGCTATCTGTTGGACAAGTGTTAGAATGTTATGGGGCAGGGTAGCTTGCTTTTTGGCTTTCTCATATTTTCCCTCATCTAACAGTATTTCATATGTGATTCAGACTCTTGACAATCTCCTGTCAAATTGACGTAAGGTATTACTTTGGCCTTGACCTCATTACTATGCCCATCCTCCACTGCAAGTACTGAGGATGCTCAGGCATACTCTAGTCCTTGTTTAAATATCTTGGGGTATCCAAAGTGCACTTTTATTTCAGCCAGTTTAATATAACTTACAATATGAAGAGAGGGTCTGTAATTAGCACAAGCCTTTTTAAAATGGCCAAGGAGGGGTCGAGGTGGTGGCACTAGAGGTATGGTGCTTGCCTTGCAAGTGCTAGCCTAGGACGAACAGCAGTTTGATCCCCCAGCGTCTCATATGGTCCCCCCAAGCCAGGAGCAATTTCTGAGTGCATACCCAGGTGTAACCCCCGAGAGTCAACAGGTGTGGCCCCAAAACAAAAACAAAACAAAAACAATAGAAAATAAAAAACAAAAAATAAAATGGCAATGGAAATTTATTTTTAGTCCTTGGTATGAGGGAAACACATAAGGTCAAGGTCTTCTGGATTCTGACCTTTTTCTATAAGGTGAGAAAGAATTTTCAGACTCTGAGTCTGAAGAAATGTTAACTGGCTCATCATCTGAGATGCTGGAGTTTGAGTCATGACTGGGAGATACAGGTTTCACTGAGCTGCCACTTACAGTATTTTGCATGTTTTTTAATGCAAATCTTTATTTAAGTACCATGATTACAAGTATGTTTGCAGTTGGGTTTCAGTTGCATTTGAGATTGAATCCGAGTCCTTTTCTTTTTGGCTTTTGGGCCACATCCGGTGTCACTCAGATGTTACTCATGACTATGTGCTCAGAAATCGCTCCTGGCTTGGGGGACCATATGGGATGCTGAAGATCAAACCGAGTTCCATCCTGGATCAGCCACATGCAAGGCAAATGCCCTACTGCTGCACTATCGCTTCAGCCCAAGCCCGAGTTTCTATTAGAAAGACACCTCTCCCTTCTGATGGCAGTTTGTTTGATGAATTCCCTTGTATGGGGGGACTAACAATCTTTACTGAACTTGACATAGGTCCTGCAGGAGAAGTCTTTTTTTTCAAGGCATAGGCACAGGAGGAGCTGAGAGTAATATTTGCAGTTATATTCATTCTGGTCTCCTTTTCTGGGCCTCTTGGCCTAATAAATGCTGAGTAGTTAACATTTTTATTAATTTGGTGAGAGTAGTATTGCTCTTTTATTATTATATATGAAGATATATTCCAGCATATCATTTTCAATAACATGAGTATCAGTAAATCTTTGAAAGACATAGAGTAAAAGACTTTCATTAAATATCCAAAAGATCAGCATAGATTTACTTCAAAATGGGATTAGGGCATAGTTTCACAAAGTTATTATGGCTTCGATCCACAGAATTACGATTTTCATTCCATAGAGTATCATTATTCACCACTTGTTCTGATGCCAAGTGTAACACAGGGGATCATGAACAGTAGGAGAGGTAGTCCAAGTTGAGAATAAAAATATTTTTTGTTTTTTAAATTTTGGATCACATCAGTGATGTTCAGGGATTACTTCTAACTCTGCATTTAGGGATTATTACTGATGAGGTTTATGGATCATATAACATGGTACTAAGGATTGAAACATGTCTGCTCATGCAAGGCAAGTGCCCTATGCGCTGTACTATAGCTCAGACCCCCAAAAATTATTTATATATGAGAGAAATTACAGAAAAGTATGAATAGGACAATGGTTAGATTGTTTGCCTTGCATGCACAAACCTGGGTTTTATTGTTGGCCCCACCAGAAATGATCTCTGAGCACAGAGCCAGTAGTAAGCTCTGAGCACCATTGTGTGTTTATCTGCCCTCAAAAATTAACAAGCAAAAATAAACAGTAAAGTAGATATAAAAAAACACTTAAAGTGGTTCAGGACTAATGATGCTAATAGGGTTGATGCTATTAGGTTCAAGTTAAACTCTTCATGTAAGCATTTCTATCTAAAAGTTTCTAGTGTACCTGTAAATCTGTCTGAACTACTACAACCTTTATCCAGAAAAAGAGATTTGAACTAAATTCTCTGTGGTTTTCAATGAAAAATTTTGAAACAATAACTTGAATACTATATATGTTTAATTTCTCTGAATTCAGTTTTTTCAAAATCTTAGAATTAATCATCTTATCCAAGCCTTTATTTCAATGCATTTTCTGACTATATTGTATATATACATATATTATTTTGGGTATCAACAGTGCCAGACACTCAGTTATACACTGAGAATTCAAAAAATAAGCAATATAGTCTCTAAACTAGAAGAAGTAATGGAATACAAAGAATTATACAATTAATTACAGTATAGTTTCAAGTACTGCAATATATTATGAGAAAAAATGGAGGTTCTCAAGCAAGGAGCCAGAAATTCAGAGCCAAATATAACACTTTTCTCACTATCCAAATATATTACTATTATTATTTCACACCAAAAAGTTGCTTTGTAAGTCTGTTTTTCCTAACCCAGAGAGATATTATAACATCTTAGTATTTTTGTTAGTACTCTGCCAAAAATAACCCAAGGTCAACATTCATATTTACAACTGTGTAAGAACTATAAACTTTGGGTTTTGTATTAACCATTTCTTTTTCTTTAAATATTACATTGAAAATCATTAAGCAGTTGATGATCAGCACCCATATCCATAGATTCTACTTAGCAGTGTTTATATAAGGCCACAAATCACTTTAGCTTGTTAAAGAAACATTTGTTTTTGGTTTCTGCTCCTATTTTAATTTTATTTTGCCAGCATCAGAGCACCAAATTATTTGATCATTTGTATTTTGCCTCTAGATTATGTTCATCTTAATAGTTAAGAATTAACATTTCAGGGCCATGGAGAGATAACAGTTTTTAAGGTGTTTTACTTACATATATCCAATCAAGGTTCAATCTTTGACACCACTTATTGTCCCCAAGCACTAAAAGGAGTGAACCCTGAGCACATTGCCATGAGTAAATTCTTAGAATAGAGAGGTGTGGCTAAAAGCCAGAAATAAAAGTTTGGGCTGTAGAGATAGTACAAGATAAGGCACTATCTTACATGCAGCTAATCTAGTTTGATCTCCAGCACCTAATGCACCTAATCTAGTTTGATCTCCAGCAACTTGTGCACCTTGAAGAGAGATTCTTTTTTTTTTTTTTTTGGTTTTTGGGTCACACCCGGTGACACTCAGGGGTTACTCCTGGCTATTCGCTCAGAAGTCGCTCCTGGCAGGCACGGGGGACCATATGGGGAACCATGGGATCGAACCGCTGTCCGTCCTAGGTTAGCACAAGGCAAGGCAGGCACCTTACCTCCAGCACCACCGCCCGGCCCCCCAGAAGAGAGATTCTTAAGCAAGGAAACATAACTAAATTTTAACCATTTCGGTGGTGGTCCCCAAACAATAAGAATGGTATAGAAAAATCAGTCACTAAAATTTTGCATCATGTAGAGTAAAATATATGTTAAATAGTTATCTTTTTATTTTTCAGAAAGTGATCGAATATTTCCAAAGAACAATAATTCCTTGAAGAACACCAAATGCATCAGTAGATAAATAAAGCCAATATTTTTGGCTCACAAGTAACTTTAAGATTCATTCTAGTGTCTTCAAAATCATTGGCTTTGACTTTAAAGTATTGACTCTGTTAGCAGAGAAAAAATGGTTAGAGCAGACTGACATTGAAGCTTAGAATGTTTAAAATAACAAGTCAATATTACTCAGAAATATTACATATCTTATTCATTTACAAACTTTAATGTTTTATTTCTGCTTTGAAGGTTTTTGCATGGTTTTCTTCACTCTTAGAGTGGTGAGTGAGAGTTATGACAGATTCATTAACCAGTTACCTCCACACAAAACCCACACTGTCCAATTCACTATATCACATCAATATCCTGAGAGAAACATAAAGATGAAAATACTCTTCAGAGAGTTGCAAGTCTCTGAAGAAGACTAATGGAAACAGCAATGTGTGGTATAACTTATCCTAAACTGGAATGTAAAAATGTGCAAATTGTGAAAATTATATATTTTTGATTGGGGATTGAGGAATGTTCTTCAGTAATGTGAAGGATGAACAGGATTTCAATGTTTGGGAAATGATAGGGAGGATAAATCCTATCTAGAGTTCTTGTCTATGTAAAAGTTAGCAAAACTGGAAATCATGTGACAACAACCACTGTATAAACCCAGATAAGAAATCCACTTTTATTTTTCCATTCATGAACCACTGAAATGTGCCTGCATTGATGACTGGATTTAGGAATAATTTGTTCTAGCAAATTAAAACCACCAGTTCCCTCTAAATTTTCCCCTTCTGGTTGTTTTGACTGAGGTATTTTAACATTCAAGTAGGACAGGAAAACCTGGAAGCCCACTGTAGTTTGTCTGTCACACCAGAAACAAAGACAGAACTGTCTTTGAGACAGGCGGAGAGGAGGAATATAGAGATTCATGTAACAGAAAAAAAATTTAATTAAAGAAAAAGTACACAGGTCTTCCCTGAGTTAATGTTTAAATTTCACCTGGCAAATCTTACCTCACTAGCTCATACATGGTCTGAAAGCAAACGGTAGTGAGAGAAACATAGCCTTGCACCTTACTAGCAGGGAAAGGCAACAAATCAAAGGAGATTAATTTTTTAAAAACCAAGCGCTAATGCGACAGTGGTTTTTCAAGAGTGCCTCAAGCATTAGTAAGTCATTAAATCTCTGTTAACAGGCCAGGAAAAAATGTAAAAGAAGGGAAAAAGTGGTCATGGTCTTGTTTAAGTTTAAGCAGCATGGAAATTTCATCAAGTCACAGAGTGGCCAAAATGAAATGAGCCACAGAACTCCCAATCAAGGATAGATGCCTTTAAAAACACCCCTCCAAAAAGAAACCTTCTATTCACCCTGTCTCCAAAGGTATTAAAATCATCATAAACTGATTAGTCACTGATACATATTCTATTCCTCTTGTGAAATATGGAAACTTCTAGGATTCTTCAATCATTTTTCTTAAAACAAAACAAAAACCAACTATAAAAACAAAGGAAATTCGCAGCATTCCCTCATGTTACCACACAGTTTTCAACAACCTTGGTCTTTCCCTTTCTAAAACATGTCTAGCTTGGCCTATAATATCTTGCATCAGGGCCTGAAAAGTTAATGAAATATTCCAAGTATAATCTGACAACATGAAACAAAGGTTACTGTCTTCCCTTTGCTAAAACACATTATTTTGTTTAACAGAGATAAACATTTTAAATAGGGAAAAAAACTTTCTTTTTAAGCATGGTTTTCTGTGACAGGAGTGAGGTGAACTCCTGAGTAATTAAAAGGGAATATTGAGCCAGCTCCTACTAATAATCTACCAATATGGTCAAATAATTTAATGTTAGGTTCCAAGGATTTAGGTGCTACTTTGGCCTTATAGTTCTAGGGCCACAAAGGTCACCCTGGCTATACCCTTGGGCTCCCAAAGCCATATATCATTGGTCAGGAGGGCATTACTGGTAGGGTTTAAACCCCAATTCTATGATTGTTGAACACTGTGACTAATCTCTCAGAACTATAAAACTATTAAACTTAAAGTATCTTAATTATTGATATTAAGGATGAGTAAAACTTTGATGATCTCTGTCAAATTAATGTGAATGAGAAAAATTACATCTGTTCTTTGACAATTTCTAGATTTTTCTTAATCTGAATAGAATTGCAATAAATGCAGAGTGCAAATGCCTCTTTTTTAATTTTTACTGTGAGCAATGTAAATTACAAGTCTTTCTCAGTTATATTTAAGGTACAAATTGACAGTGAATTAGATTCATTCCCACAACCAGTGTTGTCCTCCCTCCACCCCTATTACAGGCACGCATCCCACACCTCTCCACTTTGCCCTTTGGACTGCTAGTATAATAGGTCCCTTTGGTATATCACATGTTGTAGACTGGGAATCTTGATTCTTTTGTCATTGACTTTGGGTTTGATATTTAGGTCTGATCATTTTTTTTTTAGGTCTGATCATTTTTAGTTCCACTCAATGTTCACACTATTCTGCTCCTGGTGCCATCACTTTTATCTTTTCCCTCAATTTATGAGGCAGAACAAGATAATTTAAGTTCTGTGGTTCTGTTGTGAAATAAAAAAAACGCTGGGAGAAGTTTGTCTAGAGCTATCAATATCAATTTAAAAGAAGAAAGGGAAGGGGCCTGATTGATAGCATAGTGGTAGGGTGTTTGCCTTGTAAGCAGCTGATCCATGATGGACCATGGCTCGATCCCCAGTGTTCCATATGGTCTGCCAAGCCAGGAACAATTTCTGAGTGCATAGCCAGAAATAACCCCTGAGTGTCAAATGGTGTAGCCCAGAAAGCAAAAAACTAAAATAAAATAATAAATAAATAAATAAAAGAAGGGAAAAGAAAAACAAAATAAAATAAGCAATGACAAAAAACACAACAATAATAAACAACAACTAAACACAAGCAAGAAAGAAGAAAGAACAGGAGTAAAAAGGAAGAAGGGCTGGTGTGGCAAAGTTTTGTGGGGTTTTTTGTTTGTTTGTTTTTGTTTTTGCATATGCACAGTAACTGTTGTGGAAATTAGAAAAGGAATTCCCTTGGTCCAAGAGATACAAGGTTTCTACACGCTTGAAGCATACTGTCATTGGAACAATTATAGGCTCTAGACATGCTCAATGTTGAACTCTAAGGTATTTTTACGGTTTCAGGAATTGTTCTATTCAGTTTTGGTTGTCAAAATCAGTCCTATGTCATTAGATATTGGTATTTGCAAAGATCCTAGGAAGAAGTCTAGGATGAAGTCTTTGTTTATGGTTCCAGAAAATCTGCTCCATCATGGTTTTTTGTGGTGGTTCTGAAATTAGTGATTTTGGTTTTTGCACAGATACTAAGATGAACCCAAGAATAGAGTCTTTACTTATGGTTCCAGAAGTTCTGCTCAGTTGCAGTTATTAAAGTCAGACCTTTGGAATTAGAGATCTTGGTTTTTGTACATAACCTAGGTTGTACAGAACCAAAACCTAGGCTGGGGTCTTTCTTATTGGTCCCAGGATAAGTTCTGCTCAGTTGCAATAGTCAAAATCAGTCTTCCTTTATTAATGATCTTGGTTTTTGCACAAATCAAAGGATGCAATGTCTTCTGATTTCATCTTACTGTTAGGTGGTGAGATAGGCAACCTATTCTTAGATCAAGTTGTTGCTATTTCCTTGTCAGGGTGTCGTATCAACCTGGTGCGAGTTTGTGACAGAGTGGGATTAGGAACTCCCCGGGGGTAGTTTGGTTCCTGGTTCTGTTACAGGGGACTGTGTCAGTTTTAAGGTTGGGATCTGGGGATCAGGGTTGGACGATCTTGCCCGATCTAAGATGAGTCCTCATGACAAATGTTCAGGGTGGGAGATGCCCCAGTATTATAAAAATTTATGGGTTCTTATCCCTAGTAGATAAGAGCTTGTTTCTACACACAAAATTTCCTCTCTTTTAGTGTTCCAATGTAAAAGTGAATGGTGCCATAATATATTGCTGGTGCAATTGGGGGTAAGAATGAAAGGTTATACAATCTCTGTGCCCTGGATTTGACCTGAGCTTTTATCTCAAGCAAAATTTTTCTTCTAGAATTTTGTTTAATATTTTTGCATCTATGTTCATCATAGATTTATAGTTTTCCTTTCTGTGATATCTGTCTTTTCTTGGTATCAGGGTAATGTTTTATATAAGCTGGGAAAAATTGTTTTCTTTAATTTTCTGAAAGTGACTGAGAAGGATTTAAATGCAATTTTCTTTGAAATTTGTTTTGTTTTTGGTTCACATCCAGAAGTGCTCAGGGGTTACTCTTGATTCTGTGCTCAGAAATCACTCCTGGCAGGCTTTGGGGATCATATGCAATGCCAGAAATTGAAACGGAGTTCATTTGCTATTGACTGTGTGCAAGGTAAACAAACTCCTTATCGTTGTGCTATCATGCCAGCCCCTTCTTGTTTAAAAAAAAAAAAGTTTACTTTTAAACTCATCTGGGCCTGGATTTTGATTTTTTGAAACACTTTTGATTACCATTTCAATTTTTTGACAGAAATTTGCCTGTTCAATTGTTCTGTTTATTCCATTTAACCTCAAAAGTTATAGAAATTAAGAAATTAATTCCTTTGTTCTAGATTCTCTAGTATGGTGGCATGAAGATCTTTTAAATAATCTTTGATGACCCTTAAGTTTCTTTACTAACTTGTTATGCCTTGCTTTTTATTTCTAAATATATTACTAGACCTTTCTCTTTTTCTTTCTTCATATTATTGGTGGCTTATAAATATTGAATATTTTTAAGGAATTATTTCTTGGTTTTATTGATCTTTTCAGCTATTTTACATTTTGGATTCTATTGTATTAATTTCTTCTTTAGGTCTTATTATTTTCTTCCTTGTGCTTGCCATAGACTTTTTATACCTAATTAAGTGGTGAAATTAATAGGAGCTTTTTCTTGTTTTCTGATTAATGCTTGTATTGTTATCAACTTTCCTCATAAACTAATTTTTCTGTGTCCCAGAGGTTTTGGTAGCTCACATCTTAATTCTTGTTTTTATCCAGAAAGTTTTATTTCCTCTTTGATTCACTTGCTATTCAGTAGAAAATTGTTTAACATAGAAGTGTTTGAGTTATTTCTTTACTTATGCTTTTGATTAACTTCTATTTTTCAATGCATCATGGATAGGATGCATCATGATGCGTCTGTGCATTATGGAGAGGCTAGCTGAAACAATTTCTATCATCTTGATTTTATGAAGGTATGCTTTATAAGACACTCAAGATCTATCTTGGAGAATGTGCACTTGAGAGGAATGTGACTTAACTTTTGGAGAATGAAATTCCCTACAAATGCCACTAATCCCATCTCATCTATTCCTTCTTTCAAAGATAGTGACTCCTTTTAGAATTTTAACCTTGTTAATATATTCAGAAATGTAAAATTGTGTTGAAATATTCAACTTCTAATGTGTGATTATTAATATCTTTCATCAAATCTGTGAACAGTTGTTTTACATAGTTTGATGGTTTCTCTCTCATCAGTTTCATAAACAAGTACAATTTTTTGAGAATATAGTATATTACTTGATTATTCTGAAATAACCATCCCTGTCCCTTGCATCTATAACTCAAGTATTTGTTGTCTAACCTAAGTATGGCCATATTGGCCTTTGTAAGGACGTTATTTGCTTAAAATAATGTTTTCCAAAATGAAATATTTTTTTCATTTTATATTATTTTTCATTTTATATTTTTATATTTGTGTTTGCCCTGACTATTTAAATTTGTTCTATGTAAGCTGTACAAGTTTTGTTCTATTTTCTTATCTTATATATTGTTTCTCTGAGATCATTACAACCTTAAACATGCAATCTATAAAGTTCTTACCTGAAGTTATAGTTCTTTGCTACTAATCAAGTCTTCTGGACTTCTATCATTACTTAGTAATTTAGGTGGATTTCTACACTGTTTTCCCACTACATCTGTTGCAGTCTGTGGGTGGATCTATCTAATTTACCATCAATGCCTCCCTACCAGGAGAAATCTAAAATATTCAGATCAGTGTAATTTCTTCCTGCCAGATATTACAACTAATTTTGTTGTTACTAACTAGTTGTTTGTAGTTTTATATTAGGGCTCTAGAAGGGGAGGGGGTTGTGGGATGAATGCTGGAAATGGGGGTGGAGAAAGGACAACATTGGTGGTGGGAATGCCACTTATTTAATGTTACTATGTACTTAAAATATTACTGTGAAAGATTTGTAATACACTTTGGTCAAAATAAAAATTATTATGAAAAATAGAAATAGTTAATTCATGTGCCCTGTCTCTTCTCTAGTTTTAATACTGGGATCCATATTTTATTACCATGGTTGCCTTTGTGAGAGGTTACTTTGGGGGGAATTATTTGCATGACTGTAGATAGAATTGAGTTAATATTGTTAAAATGTTGTTGGGCGATCAATCTACTTTAGGGTCTGTAATTCACTGTAAGAGTTCAATATTCAATCTCTACTTGATGTGAGAGAAGTTATATTCCATGCAGCCACACTAGCCCCATATATCTGGGAATCCTGAAAAATAAACCTGTTATTCTAAGGTCTGTGCAAGAGGGAGGATCATATAGATAGTTTTCTTTTGCAAGACTCTGAGTCAGCATTTCTGGGAAAGGGAGTCTGGTTAAGTATCTTTTAATGTGGATAAAAGCAAAGAAAAACAATCATTCTGCTCTTTGCATACATAGAAATTGTTGAGTCTTCATAGAAGATGCAAGTCAGGCAAAAATTCTCTTAATTACTCTATATTTGGAATTAATAAAAACTTAAAACCCCTATTTTATGATGGGAGAAAATGGAAACTTTCAGCTTCGAGATAAACTCAATTGTTTTTATTCATTGTACATAATCTTTTAAGTATCCCACATAAGATGTTTTTTACTCCCATACAAAGATCATACCTGTAATTCATAGTCAAATTTTGATGGCAATTGTCTCTGTTACTCTGAGAATTACATATGTGGCTGCTCTTATTTGTTCTTTGCCATTGATACTATCTTTACTCCTACCACTGTAATTGATTTGTATCACTACTTCTATTTTGTCTCTTTTTAGTATGGATGTCTTACTTAGCCCAGATGCCTCCCCCATATCGTAGAGGTACAGTAAATACTTATTCATCTTTTTCCTCTTTGTAACTAAGCTGAGGTAAGAAAACCCAAAGTGAGAATTTACACTGGATGCTCTCTTGATAAATAAATCATACATCAGTAATAACATTTCATTTTCATGAAGTTCCAAAATATTGCATTTTTACTCTGACACTCTCTAAAATATCCTCTTAAGATTCTTTATTTTCTTCTGGTTATTTTCTAGGTATGGTCTAGCACCTATTTGTTAGG
This sequence comes from Crocidura indochinensis, assembly GCA_004027635.1. Lineage (NCBI taxonomy): Eukaryota > Metazoa > Chordata > Mammalia > Eulipotyphla > Soricidae > Crocidura > Crocidura indochinensis. Next base: position 8,095 of record PVKC010000400.1, on the reverse strand, counting down.
CATATCCTCTGTTTTTTTTTTCTACTGCCTAGTGTCTATATCTGCTTTGAGTTTGGAACGTTTTCTTACATTAATGAAAAATGTGGTTTATAGAAGAAATTATATACTCCTAGCTTATTCTAAATCTTTCTGGGCTCAAGAAGGACTCTCTTAAAAACTTCATCCCTAGCCATAGAAATTGCATTTTTCCAAAACCATCTTTTTATTACTAGTTTTTATAAACACTTAGAAATAGAATTGTCTTCTTCATTTAGTGATGTATCCAAAGTGTCTTTGTCCTAGAGCAGATGAGCTTCTCTCTCATGAGCATAGGATTCTGAAATAGTGTGACAATTTCTTAATGGAAAGAGCTCAATTTTTAACTTGTCACTTAGCGTCCCCATGAGTATTTGATGAGTCAGGAACATAGCTTTTAGACTGAGTTATCCATTTTACCAAAAAAAAATTGCAGTGTGTAACTTAAAGAAACATTTATCCCAAATAGTTCAAATAAAGAGCTTAATGATGGACTGATTTTATAAGTGAAATGGTAAGGAATAAATCCTAGAAACTAAAAATTATATATGCTATTAATATGCTAGGGCTGAAGTAGCACAGAAATGAAGGATGTTTAAGGATTAAAATGGGGGAACATTGAAGGAAGGGATAAAAGATAACTTTTCTCTCAGGATAAAATTAATACTAATCCCTTCAAAGACCTATACACATTAAATATAGTGGTTAAAGAAGAAATTCACATCCTCTATACTCTGCCACTGCTAAATTTGTGTACCAAATTTATAGAAGTCAACTTAGAATAGAGAATAATGGATATTAGGCTTCTTGAATACAGAAAAGAATATCAAAACTGTGAGAATAGTATCCAATGTCTTATTTTAATATTCTCTTTAATTCTTCTCTGTTGATAGGATTATATGGAAGATTATGAATCTTTGCTTTCTTTCAAAGTAGGTTATTAAACAATTTGGCATGTTATGGCCAAATGGAGTATTTATATGTATGTATTTTCTATACTAAATTTTTACAATCACTCTTATGTATGAATTCACCTATCCTTGGATCATTTTGTGAATCTCACTTTAAAAAAGTCTACTTCAACAGGACTTGTTTTTTAAAGACTCATTCCATCTACAGTTGAGGTGTTAACAAGAAATAGATGCATCTTGGTCCTGGAGAATTGATATCAAGAATTGATATTACATTCACCTAGGGCCATCATAGAGATATACTGAGAACCTATAGATTAGAAATAGAGAATTTTAGTTGTCTTTCAATCAAGAAGGTAGAATTAAGATTTTGATTCTGCTAAACAAACCGTTGTTGAGGCTGGAGCTGTGGTGCAAGCAGTAGAGTGTTTACCTTGCACGTCCCGCAGCATCCCAAATTGTCCCTCTAATCCAGGTGAGATTTCTGAATACGTAGTAAGGAATTACCCCCAAGCATCATTGAGTGTGATCCAAAAACAAAACAAAAACAAAATAAAAAAACAGCTTGTTGTCTGGCTTGTGAACATAGAGCTGCAGAAACAAACCCTTGAGTAAAGAAAAAGGAAAAGAGAAGGAAATGATGTAGAACAAAAGGATATATAGGAAAGATGAAGGCATACCTTTATTCTTTACTACTAAAATCAGGGGTACTTAGAAATACTTAAAGACAGAACATACATAGAAATACTTAAATAAAGTCTAATAATAGATTTAAAATATAGGATTTTGACTTTTTAGATATTGTAATACATATCACAATACTATACTTTTAGATCTAGTCATGTCTTTTTATGTATAAAATAATGAGATTAATTCATTGAGCCTGGTTCTCAAAACTCTATCCACATTAGTTTCTATTATTTTCTCTTTCAAAAGACATATCCAGTCAAAGATTAGTCACTTTCTTAGGAGTACATATAATTTCTTCCCAACTTTCTGCTATCAATTGGATTAGTCTCTTTTCCTGGGATTATTCCCAGTCACTGCCAACCAGAATAGCACAATCTTTACTCCTCTGATCTAAATGCAGTGTTACTATCTATGGGATTCTTATTTCATTAGTATTAAATTTCTTCATCACTAGTAAATTTTTTCATTATTATAAAAAGGCAGATTCACAATTGAGCATTTCATGTGATAATTATGTTAAATTTCCATCTTACAATGACTTAACTATAAGTGGTTATCTTAGTCCATTTTTGTTTGACTTTTCATCTGTATTTCTGAGAATGATCATTAGTTTAATTCTGACCAATGAAAAAAAAGATAAAATATTAGCTGCATCATACCTGGAAAGTTTCACTCCATTCCTCAAAAAACTAGGCAAAGATAAGTTTTCAGATATTGCAGTCTAATAGATATAATACATAGAATTTTTTAGCCATATTGTTTTTATCCTTAAGAGGAAGTCATGCCAATGATAAAAAAACTGTTGACTAGTCAGTATAGTTTGGTTCTATATCAGCCAATACTGATAGAGTCAATATCTGCATTTAATATTGCAAAAAAAGATAAATTGTTTACAATTGCTTACAGCAACAATATCCTAGATATACATATATTCTATGTATTTCCTTGATTATTTTGGGAAGAATGGATTGTTATTAACCCTTAAGGAAAAGACAATAGAAATAAAGCAAAGAAGTATAGCTGTCGTAAAAAGTTTCTTTATTTGAAATAAAGCAAAAACAGTGGTATAAAATTGCAACTTAAAGAGTTTGAAAAATATTGAGAAAATATAGAAAAATTGGTAATGTTCAAAATATAAATGAAACCCTACTATATAAATAGAGCAGCAACAAAATAAACATTAAAATACAATATTCAGCAAGCACAGGGGTGGAATTAAAGATTCACAAAAGAAGATATTATAAATATTAACAAATAACAAGTAGTGGGAAACCTTGACTCCCTATTTTCCTTTGACAGATCAATAAAATGGGAAAAATCAGAAAATGAAAACTCTGAATAATAAAGAACTGAATATAATAGACATGTAAAGAATTCTCCACGCTCAAAATACTAAATACATGTTATTTTCAGTACAAATAAAATATTCTCCAAGGAAAACCAAATACTGGAAAACAATTTGAGTGTCCATAAAATGAAAAAAAATATAGAAAATATATCAAATTTATAATTACCATATATAACCCTATCACAAAATAGGGAGAAGAAGTAAACAGACAATTCCTCAAAAAAGAAATACAAATAGCCAAAATACATATGAAAAAATGCTCCACATGACTAATCATCAGGGAGATGCAAATTAAAACAACAATGAGGTACCAGCTCACTAGAGACTGGCACACATTATAAAGAACAAGAACAACCAGTGCAGGTGAGAATGTGGGGAGAAAGGAACTCTCATTCACTGCTGGTGGGAGCGCATTATAGTCCAGCCTTTATGGAAAACAATATGGCAATTCCTCAAAAAACTGGAAATAGAGCTCCCATATGATCCAGTTATATACTCCGAGGGATATATCTTAGGAACATAAAAACACAACACAAAATGGCTTCTGAATACCTATGTTCATTGTGGTGCTATTTACAATAGCTAAAATCTAGAAACAACCCAGATGGCCTTTAACAGATGAGTGACTAAAGAAACTGGTATATTTACAAAATGGAATACTATGGAGCCATCAGGGAAAATTGAAGTCATGAAATCTCTTTATACATGGATGTACATGGATACTATCATACTACTGAGTGAAATATTTCAGAGAGAAAGATATAGACACAGAATAGTGTCACTTATATATGGGTTCTAACAATACAAAATACATTATTGTAATAATATACAGAAACAATAGATCTGAGGGTTGTACGGGTCCGGCCAAAGGTATGAAGCTTACCACAAAGTGAGGTGAGTCCAATTAGAGAAATAACTACACTGACAACTATCATGACAATAATAGTGAGTGAGGGAAATAGAATGCCTGTTTCAAAAAACAGGAAAAGGGTGGGGAAGGTGGGCTTGGTGGGCAGTTGTGTTGGAAATGATGCACTGGCTAAGGGAATGTTCTTTTTTGTAACTAAAACCCACCTGCAAATATGTTTGGAATCATTGTGCTTAAATAGATATTACAAAAAAAAAAACTTAAAAAAAAACATGGAACAGAAGCCAATAAAAATCAAGAGGATATGAGAGTACAAATGAAAAAAATGTCAAAAAGAAACAGCAGAACTGAAAAAGTAGGTAATCAAAATAAAAGCATATTGGAAAGCTTCATCAGCAGAGTAACAGGTGCTGAGTACAGAATCAGTGAGTTAAAGATTAGCTGCATAACACTGCAATACAAAAACAATATTTGGAAAAGAGTCTTAAAATAAATAAACAAAAGATGGAAAAATTCCTCAAAATAGGTGATCAGATAAAAGAGATAACATCAACAGAAACAACCAAGAAACAGGTGTCCTAAGAGCGAGGAGGAAAAACCTATTGAAGAATCAATACAGACATGATTTCTGAGAAGTTCCTAGACCTAAAGAGTGAAAGCATTCATCCTAGATGCCAAAAGAGGACCAGCTGAAAGAGACCGAAATAAAAACAAATTGAAGTACAACCTAATCAAAATGAAGAAGACCAAAAGAAAAAAAAAGAAATATAATACCAAAAATGTAAGATCATAAAAGGAAGTGAAATACAAAAAGACATCTTTATGAGATACAGTAAATTGATCATAAGCAACTTTCTAAGCCTAAAGGCCGTCTTTATATATGTAGTGAAAAAAATTAATGAATCATCAAGAATACTGTACACAACCATATTTTTATTCAGGTTTGAAGGAAGGATAAATAGCAACACAGATTATCAAAGGCAGAAAAACTTTACTGACACAGAACTAACTTTAAAAGAACAGCAATGTGTACATTAAGGTCAGACAAACCACACAAATACAACCAAACTTCCTCAAAAAGGTGATACAATATTCCATAACATTAAGCTCTCCTAATGTCTGATGTACATTGAACTAAATGAATCAATCAAAAGACATAGAGGAGCAAAATGGATCAGAAAATTAAAACAGCATTTTTTTTCTGGCTGCAGGAAACATATTTAAATAGAGTAAACATAGACTCTAAGTCAAAGTTTAGAAGGTAACTCTTTAATCAAAAATCTTCTTGAAAAAGCTGGGATGACCAGATTATCAGATGGTATAGACTTTAAGCTTAAATGGTTATAAGAGACATATAGGGTAATTTAAAATAATAAAATGATGCACTTTAGGAAAAAATCATACTGAAACACATGCAACTGATAATTGACTTGAAGAAAGATATGAATCAAAAACACAATAAAAGTTGGAGACATTTCTAACTTTAACTGTTTTGGTTCTGCTTGGAATGAGAACCTAGAAGAAAAGTCTTGCCTGGGATAAAAGCTCAGGTTAAAACCAGGGCACAAAGATTATGTAGCCTGTCATTCTTACCCCCCACCCCCAAATGCACCAGCAATATAATATGGCATCATTCTCTTTTGCAAAGGCATACTAAAAAGGGGAAATTTTATGTATAAAAACAAGCTCTTCTGTACTAGAAATAAGAAACCATTCATTTTATAATACAGGGTCACCTCCCACACTGAACATGTGTCATGTGAACCCAACTTAGACTTCGTATGATCAGACAGCTACTGTCCAACCCTGAACCATAGATCCCAGACACAGAACTGACAGTTTCCTGCAACAGCACCAGGAAACAAACTCCTCCTGGTAAATTCGTAGTACCCTTTGGCAACAACTGCACAAGTTTTGATATGAAATCATGACAATGGGGAAACAGCAACAACTTTATCTAATAGCAGGTTGTCTTATCTCATCACGAGCAGTAAGATGAAATCAGAAGACAGGTCATCCTTTGATCTGTTCAAAAACCAAGTTGCTAACTACTGAAGACTGACTTTGACAACCATGACTGATCAGAACTTATCCTAGAACCAATAAGAAAGATCCTAGTCTAGGCTTCGGCCTAGCATTTGTACAATACACAAGATACCTAATTCCAGAGGTCTGACTTTGACAAGTGCGACTGAAGAGGACTTCAGGAACCATGATGAAAGACTATCCTAGGCTTCATCCTAGGATCTGTGCAAAAACCAAGACCACAAATTACAGAAGACTAATTACAGTGATGGAACAGAACTTCTAGAACCTTAAAGAAAGACTATCCTAGACTTTGTCCTATGGCCTGTGCAAATACCAAGATATCTAGCTAATGAGGACTGCTTTTATCATCCACAACTGAGAGAAAATTTTTCTGGCACCATAAAAAAAGCTTGGGGTGTGGAAATGACATGTAAGAAGCCTATAGTTGTTTTCATGACAGTATGCTTTAAGGGAGAAGAAACTCTGTATCTCTTAGGCCAAGAGAATCCCTTTCTACTTTCCCCAATACTAACTGTGCCTTTGCAAAAAATAAATGAATGAATACATAAATAAATAAAGCACAAACCTTGCCTCACCAGCCCACCTTCTTTTTTTTATTCTCGTGGCTATTATTTGGTTGTTGTTGTTTTTGTTGTTGATGATGATGTACTTTATTTTGTAGTTGCTGGTTTTGTTTTTTGTGTTTTTTTATTTTATTTTATTCATAGTGGTTTACATGTCATTCACAGTAATGTTCCAGTTACATATAAACATTGAATCAGGGAATTCCCATCCCCAAGTTGTCCTCCCTCTACCTCCATTCCCATTCTGCCTCCCATATCCTCCACCCTCTCCCTGGGATCTTCTAGATTGAGTTTCTCCCTCTGTTTCTGGTTTATTACTTAGTGATCTTATATCTGACTGGGCTTGGTGTCTCCATTGCTTCTCCCTGTGATTGGGAGGCAGGATTAGATAGTTCGAGTTTTGTGGTTTTGTTTGGGGAAGAGTACCGTAATAGAATGGGGTAAAATTAAGTATGCCTGCAATGGGCAGAGTCCTTCTAGCAGCACTCATCCTCAGTTTGAGAGAAGGGGAAAAGAAAAGGTGAAACACCACCACATTTTACAAAGACATATCAAATAAGACATTTAGTGAGCACCATAGCGATAAAGATATGCACCACATAATTGCCATGGTCTTGAGATAAGAAACATGACAGAGCACAAAAAATCAAAGAGAAAAGAAGAAAGAAAAAGTACATCTATAGGTAAAATAGTGGACTGCTACTTATATATCTACGCCAAAATAAGAAAGTCGACAAGAACTAGATAAGAGAAAAATAAAATAGTAATAAGATAAATAAATTAAAAAAGAATTTTTTGAGCTTCTTGTCTCTCTCTCTTTTGTGGTTTTTGGGTCCCTCCCGGTAGTGTTTAGGGGGTTACTCCTGGCTCCATGCTCAGATATTGCTCCTGGCATGCCAGGGGACCAAGTGTAACATTGGTATTCCAACCGATAACCTTCTGCGTGAAAGGCAAATGACTTACCTCCACGCTATCTCTCCATCCTCCCCCCCCCCATTTTTTTCTCCTTCTGCATAGGCACATTAAAATTGGGGTCATTCGAAAAGGGAATCTCCTTGGCCTAAGAGATACAGGGTTCTTCCCCCTTGGAATATATCATCATGGGATTATCTATAGACTCCTTTCAAGTTCATTTGCTCTCTCCTTGATGTTTTTGTGTTGTATGGAAGACTTCTGCTCTGATCTGGATAATGATATCAGACCTTTGTATCTGGAGGTCTCAGTCTCTACACAGGTCTAGGAGTAGAACTTATGATGAAGTCTTTGTTCGTGATTTCAAAAGTTCTGGTTCATCAGTGTCTTTTTGATCTGTCTTTTGCGGTTGGTGGTCTTGGGTCTTGCGTTGATCCTCAGGTGGAGACTGGGATATCGTCTTTTGTTATGTTTCCTGAAGACCCGTTCGGTTGCAATTGTCTCAGTCAAGTCTCAGTCAAGTCCCTGGGATTAGAGATCATGGTTGTTGTGCAGATCGTAGGACAAACCCTAGACTAGGGTATTCTTTCTGGTCCCACCGTACATATTGTCCAGCCATGGTTCTATCCGCCAGTCTTCTGTAGATCATGTTCTTGGCTTTTGCATGGCCCAAAGTGTGACCGGTCTTCTGCTTTTGTCTTATCATTAGTTGGTAAGGTATCCTGTTCTTCTTCTTCTT